>DWJZ01007291.1:0-12240 GCA_018249125.1 Asbolis capucinus
AGTTTTTTATCGATAATTATGTGCAAATATTCAAAATACCTCGGGCGGTCACTTAGCCCTGTGGCACATTGTATAATTGCTTTTCAATCACTTATGTAAAAGAACTTTCGCTTATTAATTATATAAGTTTAGTTTAGCTTAATGATAACAAGTCCACCTTGAATCTTAAATCTCCTACGGGAGGTTCTGCAAACGGTATATTGCAGTAAGCTACATACGGTCGCCTCTGAAACACTGTATAAAACTTTCTTCCAATAATAACACCTCCAGTTGACGATAAAAAAATATCACAACACGAAATATATAAGCAACAGAATAGTATTGTCGATATTATAAATGAATTCATCATAAACTAAGCTGAAGGAAACAGCTGGCGCATATGTAACAGTTGTTTATTTTACTGGACCACGTTTATAAACTTCTTTAATGACCATTCAGTTTATTTTTAAATAGGTTTAAGTTTCCAATTAAGTTATTGTGTTCTCAACCCAAAGGGTTGTGTGGAACAGGTCGCTATTACAGAGATAAGACCATCCGTTGTGCATTCTTAATCTGTTTAAATTTGTAACTTCTAGTTGTTTTTTTAGAGTGCACAATAAAGAATATTGTATTTTATTAAGATACATACCCTAACTTGAATTGCAAGTGGACTTACTTACTAGGTTCTATAACCATTTATATTCGGGAATAACAACGGGACAACGGAATCATTCATCAACAAAGTCACATCCATCGCTATATCCCGAAATGTATTGCAATCACTCTCAGCAGATATTATAACTATTTGGTGAAAAAATTGTACCCTTCCAAATTTCAAATTTAATTTCCACTTCCTTTACGTTCAGATCATTAAAAGAGAGTTAGACTTATATTGATTCACCCTTTGTTACCTGTAATAAGACATTACAGTTAAAATGGCGAACTTATAGCAATTTTTATGAGGAGGCTTTATTAGCTTTGAGCACAAAAATAGATGAAACTTGGAGCACTTGTTATTTATTATAAATATATAGTATGTATATATGTCATCAAGAAAAACCCAATTAGCATTAAAGCTTTTAAAAAAATCCACGAATACTTAAAAATTAACCCAACGTAATTTCGTCACTTTATAATTTAATAAACCTAATATTTCTTTAATCCACGTATATAGATTAATTCCAGAGATAATACCGCAGTAGATAAAAATGTTTACGGACTACCAGTTGCCAGCAAACGTGTAAAATTTAACCTAAAATGTTACAAATATTTGTTAATTTTATATTAATTGCAATATTATTGTTAAGTACAATAAACAATGTGAGTGGTGAAAAAGAAATTGTTGAAACTACACATGGATTAATATCGGGAAAAGTATTAAGTACATTAATAAAAAACGTGGAATACTATGGATTTATGGGTATACCTTTTGCTGAACCCCCTATAAAGAAGCAAAGATTTCTGGTAAACACATCTTTAAAGTACCTAATTATCTTATTTTTCTTTTACTTTATTTAGTAAAATTTTGTTAACCCTGTGCTCACTTGGCATCCTGTATATAGTGACGTGGCCTTAATCTTATCTAGTGTTGAATTTAAATTTTAAAAACGAAACTAATTTGGAATGTACTGCATATTATGTTATATCAACATATTTCTGACTGAAATGCTCAACCATTTTTTTCTGCCATGATACTTGATAACCTTACTACCTATACAGTACCTTATTTATAATTTCAGCCTCCAAAAGAAAAAACACCGTGGGAAAATGTTCTTTCCACAAAAAAAGAGAAACCGGCTTGTTTTCAGTTTAATATGAACATCAAGAAAAGCAAATCATTTGGTGAATATGGCCAAGAGGACTGTCTGTATCTAGACATTTATACCCCGGCCCCAGATGACAAGGGACGTGCTACAGTGGTTTTCTTATACAATGAATACTTCAAAAATTCATACAACAAATCAATAGATTATGCTCCTGATTTTTTCATGGAAGAAGATGTAATCGTCGTAACGATTAGTCATCGCCTTAATGCGTTCGGATTCTTATCATTGGAAGATGACACTCTGCCTGGCAACGCCGGATTAAAAGATATAGTAGCCGGGCTACAATGGGTTTTTGATAATATAAAACGATTTGGTGGTGATCCAAAGCAAATAACGTTGATGGGATCACAAGGCGGTGCTGTTGCAGCCGACTTGCTTATTCATTCGAAAGCAAAGCACCTTTTTAGTTCTGCCATTCTCCAAAGTGGCACTTCATTGGCTCCTATGTATCTTCAAGAAAACGCACGAGGAAGAGCGTTCAGACTTGGCCAATTGTTGAACAGTGCCACTTCTAGCGGCATCCGCCTTTTAGAATATTTAAATGACATTCCTCCTGAAAATTTATTGGCGAAAGAGCTACCTGCTGCACCGGATCATTACAACAGTGAAAATCAAAAACCTTTGCTTACTTTTGGTCCTGTTGTTGAGAATAATCCTGAAGGTCTCGTGACGGAATTTCCTGAAAATTCATCGGAAAAAATTAATATCCCCTTAATGATTGGGTTCAATTCCCGAGAGGGGCTCGAGGCTTCATTGCCATACCTTACAGAGCCGGAGTTCCTTAGAGGAGTAGAAAAAGATTTTCTTTTTATGATGCCTCTTCGTTTGAAATTTAAATTTGATATTACTGACAACAGTTTTGAAAAAGCTATAATCGATATTAGGAAATATTATTTCAACACGAAACAAGTTAAAATGAAACACATTCCAGAATATGTTACTTACATAGGGGACGTTTTACAGTCATATCCTATAGATCGTATGGTTAGAAAGTACACCAACGTATCTAACAGTCCTGTCTACTATTATCACTTTGACTATTACAGTGATTTAAATGAAAATAAATATAATATTATGAAACTTTCGGCAGTCGAAGATGGAACTTGGGGTGCAGCTACAGGAGACGAACTTTGTTACCTTTTTAAATGTCCAAGTATGAAACAAAAGTACAAAAAGTTTCACGAATCTAATTCAGAGGAAATACAAATGCAAAGAAATTTGATCAAAATGTGGGCAAATTTCGCAAAATACGGGTAAGCATATTTAAAACGTGATTATATTATCGTACTCATGTATAAATATATGTATATATCATGTAAAAATTCTGAAACATAAAATTAATGTGAATTTGGAAAACAAGGAAAAGTTTACTACTTAAATATAAAAGTTATTGTTATCTACTGTTTATGCTCTAAGTAAGAAAATTATTTTTTTGTTTCCCAGAATTATAGGACAATAGGTTCATCAGAGATCATAATAACGGTAAAATTGTTTCATGAGGTTACTATATTTATATTAACTCTAAATTAATAAGTTTAAAATACATAAAAGATTCTAACGAAGCTATAGAAACTAAACATAAAAAAGTGAAATTGAAAACCTGTCATTGAATTAAAACTGTCCTGTTTTCCAGCAACCCAACGCCGAACACAGACAATCCGCTTAGTGAACAATGGCCGCCCTATAGCATAGACACAAAGGAATACCTCTACATTGGGAAACAAATCCAGATCAAACAAGACATCTACAAGGAAAGATTTCAGTTTTGGGATCGATTTATACAAAAATGGGAGAAATTGGCCAAGGATGGTGTAGTTACTACGACAAACAGAGATGAACTGTAGTATTAGACCAAAATAAACGTATTAAATAATCTGGATGCTTAAGAACCCCAGGCCAAGTACAGCTATAGAAATTCGACTCGAAAAACCTGAAGGACTTTTAAGTCTTTACATTTTTACAATTAATAAGGAAAGTATAAAGTTGAGTAAATTGAAATACCTTTTAACATAAATTTGAAACAATATAGGTAGTTTTAAAGAACATATAATTTTTTTTTTCTGTAACTCATCATCTCAACTATATATGTATTATATAGTAAGTATAAGTGTAAATATTGTTAATTCAATGCCTGTGAATTATAATCAAGATGGATGGATTTTTGGATGATGGTTTATTTTGTACCATCAAACCAGCTGTAACCCGATCTGAACCTCACAAATATACCAATCCATAATTAATGTACCACGACTACTATCGCTGAGCTCGTATATTGACTTAAAACCAATTTTATTTAAGAGCACAGTAACAATGGTAATCAACGTGGAATTTACTCAAACTCTATGTAAGTGCCGATGAATACAATGTTTATAAAGGTAATGGCAGGCTAAAGATACAAAACGGCTAATGTTAAAGTCAGATTGATAATAAAAGTTAACAGCCACTTTACTCTTTTTAGGACAGGATAAATTTTTATTTCCTAAGAATAAAATCAGCCATCCTGGCAAAATCTTTTACCTAACTATAAATCTGCATTCGAGGAAAATTCTAATCTTTTTTATGTGAAATTAATGTTTTATGTGAAGTTCTAAAAATAAAGATAAACAATTACAGGTTTTGTCCTTGATATCGAAACAAAACAGCAAAATGTGCGGAAATATTTAATTAACATACTTAGTGTTATTATTAGTAGTACATTAGAAACATTAGAAAAACAACTACGAGAAGACAGAAATTTATATTTATATTTAAAAATGCACAGATAATAATAACAGGTAAGAAGATTTATCAACAAAATGACAACGGAATTACTAACCGTTAAAAGTAATAAATTTTATCATCAGTTAATCATTAAACACTCATGAACATTATCAATACTCCAAAGATAAAGTTACCGTTAAACCCAGATAGATTAGTACCGATTAAATTATCTAAAGAACACGTCAGGTGTTAGGTTACTTTCAAAATGCACAATTTTTATAAACAATATCTAGAAACGGATCATGGCTATCAACATTGGTCTAGTGTATACGATCGTTACATTTAATTTTGTTTTAATATACGGTGATGTGTTAGTACAAACTAAATATGGAAAGGTATCCGGCATAGAAGTAAAATCGATTATTCCCAATGAAAGGTATTATTCCTTTTTAGGAATTCCTTATGCACGGCCACCATTAAAAGAATTAAGGTTTTCGGTAAGAAATTATTCTGTTTTACCTTTTTTTTTTCATGGAAATTAAATATTGTTCTGAAAAATCGGATTTGTCACAAATAGTTTCATTTTTGCAATTCCAGGCACCACAGCCTCATCCCGGTTGGGAAAATGTATTGGATGCGAAAAAGGAAAAAAATCAATGCCCCCAATTTAACAACCCAGAGAGAACTGTTCCAACTTACGGGTATTATGGAGATGAAGACTGTTTACACCTTAGTATACACACGCCAAAAATACCCAGTAATGAAGAGTTAAACATGCCAACTATTGTTTTCTTTTATAATGAGCATTTTAAATTAACGTACAATGCTTCCAAGGATTATAGCCCGGATTTCTTTATGAAAGAAGATGTCTTATTAGTAACCATCAATCACAGAGTTGGATCTTTTGGATTTCTGTCTTTTCAAGACGATCTTCTACCAGGCAACAATGGGCTTCGAGATGTTATTTTAGCACTTAAGTGGCTTCAAGGAAACATAAAAAGTTTTGGCGGTGACCCTTCAAGAGTAACGTTAATGGGTAATCAAGGTGGAGCGACACTTGTCGATATATTATTACATTCTCCAAAAGCCGCTGGATTGTTTAGCTCTGCTATCTTGCAAAGTGGATCGTCGTGGGAAGCGTTATATTTTGATGACAAAGCAAGGAAACGAGCTATTGATTTTTCGGATTACCTTAAATATAAGGCAACAACTAGTTCATATCTTCGTCATATATTATCAGATTTGCCTGCAATGACGTTAACCGAAGCAGAAATTTATGTTATACATGCTGATGAAGCACGGGCTATCCAGCGTGGTGTAATTTCCTTTGGCCCAATAGCAGAACACGAACATCCAGATGCCATAATAACTACGACACCTGACAAAAATCCTACAAATATAAACGTACCAGTCATGATTGGCTACAACTCCAGAGAGGGTATACAGAAAGCTGAAATGTATTTACATAAACCATCGTTTCTGACGTTTGCTGATAGAGACTTTTTATTGATGTTTCCGAGAAGAGTCAATTATCATTTTAAAATAAATGATAACGTATATTACGATGCTGAAGAAGATATTAAGAAATTCTACTTTGAAGAGGCTTATGTCAAAATTAGTAAACCTTCAGAATATATGACATATTTAGAGGATGTTTTCATAATTTACCCCATTGATTATAGTGTTAGAGTATATACTAACGTCTCCAGCCATCCAGTATACTATTACATGTTCGATTATAATGGAGATCTGAACTTAAGAAAGAAAGCTTCCTTAGAAGAGGCAGTTACTATAGAAGGAACCTGGGGAGCCACGACTGCCGACGAATTATGTTATTTGTTTGTTTGTAATCCGATAAGGAAGCTGTACAAAAAACTTATTGAAGAAAACGCTGAAGAAATATCAGTAATTAATAACATGGTTAGGCTTTGGACAAACTTTGCTAAGACTGGGTGAGATGGACTTTTATACTGAAATAATTTAAGACATGCATTGGTGGAAGGGTTACTAATATAACGAAGAATGTTTTTGAATCAAAACAACACCAATAATTTTACTTGGATATTAAATATAAAAATATACATCAAAATATCACATATAATTGATTTATTGTTTACTTTTGAAATTTTTTCAGGAAACCATCAAAGCCTGATGACAGTGTTGTATGGCAACCAGCAACCAAGGAAAATAAGGAAATTTTGGTTATCAGCGATAAATTACAGATGAAGTCGAATCTTCATAAAGACAGAATGGAGTTCTGGGATAATTTCATCGCAAAATATGAAGCAATGGCAACTGATGGTATCGTGAAAGACATTAGGGATGAGTTATAAATTAAGGAAATAATAAAAATGTTTCAACAAATCTCTATTATTTTTATTTTCCTTACTTCTCTTCTACATACTCCAATATGTTTCGATCTTCATCAAACTTACGATCTTATTCCTGGATATGTACAAAAGTACGACCTTAACAACGAAGTATACTAAACCCTAAGTATACAAACCTTAGACTTAAGTCTAAAGAAAGCGAAAATGTATATTTGGATCTAAAAATAGCATAAGTCATATTAAATAATGCTATACATAAATACCTGCAAAGTTTAGTATTTTATCTTTGCCAGCATTATGAATCTGCATATAAATTAGTTACCATCCAAATATAGTCAAAAACATTGCAGAAGAAAACTTCATATGCTTAATATAGCTGTACGAAGTAAAAAGTGAAATAAATAAAGCTAATCCTTATTTCTCAGTTTACTTGTGTTTAATTCCAACCGCACCATTCAATTAGCTTTTATTTTCATTAAAAAAATTAATAGTAAATTTAATGTTACCATTAATATATACATATATAAAGATCTCGTCGTTTTATTAAATGTTGCATACAAATCAATTAATCAATAACAATATACAATACAAGTGTTACTTAACTAAATATGCCTCCATAACACACCAGCATTAAATCCAAAAGTATTAATAAATTTTTTAGATATTTATATCATTATACTTTATTAATTTTAAGACCACGTAAGAAATAACTATATGATTTATGGCCATTAATTCGATCCTTATCTTCTTACAAGGAAACGATAAACATTTCACACATATGCGTGTATTTGTTATCTACTTCTATAGTAGGAATCATACCTTACAACTCTTACCTATAGGATGAATTTACTGTCTTTCTAGTCATGACACTACTAAAAAAGTGTTATTTAAGTTCATTAGTGTTCTATTTACTTATTAATAATTGTGAAAGTGACGGTACAACAGAATTGACAATTAAACAAGGTGTCCTATTAGGAAAAATAGAGAAAACATCACTAACAGAACAAAAATACTATGCATTCAGAGGTATTCCTTTTGCTTTGCCGCCGGTGGATTCGCTTAGATTCAAGGTATTAATTTTGTTGTTTCAAAGATATTTCTTTTTATCTTCTTAACTTAAAATTTGATTCGTGTAATATAAAATTATTTTTGTGCTTAAACGTGTAGTTGTAAATACAAAATATATTTTTTTAGCCTCCAGTTGAACACGGTGGCTGGGAGGATATCTATGAAGCTATAGATAATAAGCCACCATGTATTCAATATCAAATAAATAGAAGGCTTGAAGAAGAATTTAGTATTTTTGGCTCAGAAGACTGTTTGTACCTTAACGTTTTTACTCCTAACACTGAAGCCTCCTTACCAGTAGTAGTATTTGAATATAATGACGATTTTAGAAGTGGAGTTAATGGCACCGACGTGTACTCACCAGATTTTTTTATAGAAGAAGACGTCATTGTCGTTACAATCAATCACCGGTTAGGAATATTTGGATATTTGACTACTAACGATGATATCATTCCATCCAATGCCGGTTTAAATGATTTTTTATTGGGATTACAGTGGCTTAAAGATAATATAGAAAAATTTGGAGGTAATCGTAATCGTATTACTCTAATGGGCATCAAAGGAGGAGGAGCTTTAGTTAACTTATTATTATATTCAGAAAAGGCTAAAGGTCTCTTTGACGCTGTCATAATACAAAGCGGAACAGCATTTGAATCCGGTTACTTTGACAAAAATCCACGTGAAAAAGCTTTTAAAGTAGGTAAAGCTTTAAAAATTGAAACAGATGATAGTAAAGTATTACTAGAAGAGTTACAAAAAATAGATGCAAATACGTTAATATCTAAAGACGGAGAAGGCGTTGACGATACTTTGCTTGGTGATTATCAAATAAACATATTCCCTTTCTCGCCTACTGTAGAAGAAGATGGCCTTGGTGCAGTTTTGACTGCACTACCGGAAAATGCAAAAATTGTAAATGATGTCCCAATTATAATCGGAATGAATTCAAGAGAAGGATTAGATATAATATCAGACTACATATTTGAACCTCGATTAGTGGCAGAAAATGAATTTCTAATGATATTTCCGATAAGGTCGCAGTTTTCCTTCGACCGAAAGAACTCTTCGAGCATATATGACAACGCTATTAGAGAGATTTTAGATTTCTATTTTGAAGAAGGATATTTTTATTACGGAAATGTTCTGGAATACGCAGTGTATGCCGGTGACATGATGAAAAATTATGCGCTGAATTTGGCAGCAAAAAAGCTAGCAAAAGATTTATCATCATCAATTTTTTACTACATGTTCGATTTCAGAGGTCTGATAAATGAAAACAGCGAATATATTGCTCGATACGCAAGAAGTTCTATAAAACACTGGGGAGCAACTATAGGAGATGATTTATGTTACTTACAATTGTGCAAACGAATAGTTAAAACCTATCAGCAACTAAATAGCTTAGTAACTGAACCGCCCGAGCTTAAGGTTTCAAAGAGAATGATACGTCTCTGGACAAATTTTATTAAAAACAGGTAATTTCTTGCAAAAACTGGCTTCAACCACTAACGAACACGAGCCTCTCCTCGCATCGAAGAGGTCCCGAGCATACTCTACCACGTTGCTCCAATGTGGATTGGAAGAGAGATTAGAGACCAACACAATTGTAGGATGTTTTAAGCCGCCCGAAGCCCTCCGAATTGGCTTAATGATTGGTATCTAGTTATAACAACTAGGATCGACGGCTTCACGTGCCCACCGAAGCAAGGAAGTAGTCTTCATTTTTTTTACCAGTAGCGGTCACCCATCCTCGTTCCGAGCGCGCCAGCTGTTGCCAAACTTTTCCGATAACCTAAGAACGAAACAAGACGCCGGACTATGAACGCTGCTAACTGAAGAATACATACCGACATAGTTTCTTACTGTATACAAAACTTTACGGTTTTTAAAATGTTTTCCATATAATTCTCAATTATTTAGCTTGACGATTCCTAAACTATCACAATTTAGGTTAATTCGTTATTGCTTAATCTAATGACTTATCCAGAGATTGAATATGTATAAATTATTGAAAATACATTTATTTTTAAGATTCTGTGCCCCAAGAAACCCTTTCATGATCATTTTGTGGTCCATATTTAAGTGTACCGATTTAAATATTGTCTTTAGGTAGATTAATGCACTAGGATTGGCACTAGGCCAACTTTTGTGCCTATAAATCAAGAGTAATAATTATTTTTAAACATTTCAGAAATCCTACACCAGTACACGATGAAGTACTCGAGGGTTTTAAATGGGAACCAATTAACAAGGACAGCGATGACACAAATTATTTACACATTACAAAGAAGCTTCAGATGTCTACAAATCCTCTAGGACAGCGTGAAAAGTTCTGGAATGAGTTTTTGAATAAATACTCTAAACTGGCCATAGATGGCGTTGTCAGGAAAACACAAGAAAAACACGACGAACTGTAATGTTTTTAATAATATTTATTTACAACCAATGATGTTTATGATATCATTGTTAATAATTTCATTAAATAACATTCTGTAATCCATACATCACTAACGACAGGAACCTAAAAGTAATGGCGTTTATTGTAATCTAAAAAAGACTCTAATAATCTTACTATTACAATATAAATATTTATTATTATTTTTACCTTCATTATCATTATAATATGTAAGAAAATTATATTAATTATGAAAAATCATCTCTTTGTAGAAAAGTCATCGTTATCTCTATTCATTACAGAAAAGCGTCATCTATCACACTGATACTGAACCATGTAGTGTTGGTTCCGTTGCAAATCATAGATGGCGCAACGCTAGCCTGAATGCTTCAAAAACATTGAATAAATGCCATTTTGAACAAAATATCCCTCTCGAATCCTCGCTTAAACAGGTCATAATTCAAGTACAAGTACTGTATACCTCCCAAAGCCAGCATAACCCAGATATCATATGTGTGCTGGGAGCATGCATTAAGCCGGCTTTTACAAATTGACGAAGGCCTGGTGTTCAAGGACTCTTCGCCTATTTGATCGACTACGTGTTCCATGGGCTAAAATAATTGACAGTAAAATCATAAGGACAAATCCGAGAAATAGTTGGGGCGGAGAACATAACCCGAGGGTATACATTATCTCCTCATTATAAATATTTCATTCAATAGAAAAGTATTGCATTGCAAGCCGTGGTGTGTAATTGTCTTATCACCAAAGGGTATTAATTTACAACATTTATGTTCCATACGTGTTTTCTCATGCACGTAGAGTAACGTCCAAACAAAGTAACCTAATTCCCCCCACAAGTTTACAGGATTTTAAACTTACTACCATTTTAATAAAGCTCATAATTGTGTGACACAATACGTGTCCTAAGGCGTATATTACGTCCTTCAATAATAATCTTGCGTGTCATAGAATACGTAGGTAGGTTGTATTTATGCAATTAGATGCATTGGTGCTATAGCAAGGTATAATTTAAAAAATACTAGCATGACACCTCAGCTTCATTCATAATAATAATTTAATTGCATCATACTGTAATCATTATTATTCGTACAATAGCAGAATTATAAACAAACATACACCTATTACTTTTTACAGCAGTACTTGATAACATTTACCCGAACGCGCGTCGTTACTCTCACTTTTCAGCGATCCCCAGGTTATTCAACTATATTTTGTCAGGAACACTATTAAACTATTTGTGATTAAATTATACTTTTATTCTTGAAGAAAGAGAAATGCCTATACAAAATACTGGTTTTGGCATCTGTTTCATGGTAATTTACCAAAAAACGTATCTAAGTCATTCATAATTTGTTCAAAAATCACTTAATAGTATTTCCCAACAAAAAATTTATTGTAAATTTTTCTTAAGTACTGTTTCACCAAAATGTGACTTTGATTTTGGCGCCTCCTCCATGATGGTGCCAAGTGCAGTGACATCACTAGTACTGGTTTACGGATCGGCATTGCATGCCTTGCATGGTCCAATCAACTGGACATCTGCGTACAAAACACAGACATACATAGAAACTGTTAGAAATATTTCCGCGCTTTTACTAATCAGTTATTTATAACACCGTGGGAATTTGTAGGTGTAGATGTATTACGTCATACGTCAACTTGTAAATATTTAAAATTAAATAAAAACCTTAGTTGGCACCTCCTGTAGATAATATCGCGCCATTCGTTTCTAATTTTAAAAAATACAAAAAGTACTTCGTGCAATTAATTTTAATTAATCTTAAATCCGCGTAAAAATACTGTATTACACACTCATTATATTCCGTCTCGTAACAATAGGATATTTTACACTATATGAGAAAAAATCTCAAAATATACATTTGAGGTAGCTTAGGCAACAAGCAGGTGGAAAATTTTA
>DWJZ01007292.1:0-12240 GCA_018249125.1 Asbolis capucinus
TCGTTCTGACGGCATGTTTACGACGAAGGGATGGATATCCGCCGTGCGTCAGCTCGTTTCGATGATGGCATAGGGATGGGGGAATTAAATGAATTGATTTTAGTTCCTAACGTAGGTCGTTCTAATTTAGGATCTGTTCGCAGACTTTAGTGCGGATTGGAAGACTTAACAACTGCTATCTAACGCTGGAAGAGCTCAAGAAGTTTAAAAGGTCGATAGAATGGGTAATCGCTTAGGGCCAAAAAAATCTTTAGTGTTTCTTATTATTTATTAAGCATTAATCTTCAAGCCATGCTATCGGACGGACTAAAAGTTGACACATGAATTTGCCACTAACTGCTCCATCAATCCGCAGCGAAACAACATGGTACAGTATGCTCTAGGCCGCCTCAGTAAAAGGGAAAAACCGGTGCTGATTTAGCAATTCATAGGCTGAAGCCATGCCCGTGCTCATTGTAGGTATATATAATATTATTTTAACAAAAGAAACGATCGGAATACAGGTTAACTGGTCGTTGTAACAATTGTAATATCTGGTACAGTCAGTAGCCTGACTTTTATACATTTAGCTGCATACAGCATGCACAATTATTTTATAACTGGCTGTAGCCGGCACGCGTTGCTTCACATCAAATCATCAACAATGTGTCCGATTTCAGTTTCAAAACGTTTCCAGAGAATTCTGAACAAAGTTGCTTATGACATGGGTACTCTATCTCCTACCATTTCAGAATGTATAAAAGACAAACAAACATACTCCCAAACAAGGAAACATGAATATTATAATGGAATTCATTTATGTTATACAAGTTATATTTGTAATCTTAATAGTTTTCGAACAAAGGAGGAGATGCGCATTTAAACGGTTGTTGATTGTTTTATATTGGAAAGCTGGTGCTTGTTATTGTAATCCTATTTATATTTGAGTAACATCTAACAAGTCGCTTTTGTAATTAACGTCGATTATTTAAGACACTTCGATTGATTCTAATAATGTTTTTTATTATTGTCGATGTAATTTGACGATGTCGATTTGACGATATCGATGTAATTTAAAGTGATATGGACTGCGCTAATGATGTTCTTTATTATTATCGATGTAATTTGACGATGTCGATGAAATTTGACGATGTCGATTTAACAATATCGATGTGATTTAAAGTGACTTGGACTGCGCTAATGATGTTCTTTATTATTATCGGTAAATTGTAAAGTTACTTTTTTAATAAATTATCTTTTTATTTCCATTTTCAGGTGGTCAGTGTAAATGTCGCAGTGTACGCGATGTCCTTGGCTCCTCCGTGTCAAGGATTATATAGAGATAATGAAAGCAAATAATATCGAGAGTTACGTAAAATTACAAAAGCGGAAATAATGTCCGTGTTTAAAGTGGAATATAAAACTGTAAGAGATAAAACCATTCGATGTCACGCTCACCAATATAAGCGCTTGCCGGCTACCTTTGATATCGGACAAAGGCACATATTGTTTTATAAAATTCGGTGCACATCCGTATTTTCAACGAATGGTGAAAAGTATTTATAAAATATAAATATACACGGAAATATAATATTTTAGTGTTCATATTTGTATGTGTATAAAAGTGTTTGTTGTAGGTAGTTGATGTAAATAAAGTTCGAGTAGTGTTCTCTGTCAATTTTGAGATAAAAAGTCACTGAGATAATTCAATTTAATTATTTTATTTGCGAGATAAGGTTACAAAAGTTTTAAACATAGTAACAGTCAAGCGTCTATCTTATCTTAACCCTTAAGGGTGTGCAAATTAATGATTAGTCTCTAGGTACATCATTATATGTCATTGATCTACATTAACAAATTGTTATTGTCATTAAATTAATAACAACTTACTAATAGCCATTTCATGAACAGTTGGCCATTTTTTAACTGGCTAATATTTCATAAGCGAAGCTGTAAGGCACTCTTTATTAAAATTCTAAACTTTGATCTCAGATCGGATCAGATTAAAAACAATCCGAGGAACTAGTTGGTATATAAAGTTTTACTTGAGAAAAAGGGGGTTTTTTAATTCTAAACTTTCAACTTTTACGTTAGATGTGTAACATCTGGTGTAAATAGTATTTAGGGTGCAAACACCGGACAGGCGCTGGTTATTCCAGGTGCAAAGTTGTGCACAGTTTAGGCAGCGATTAAGTGGCACTCGCGGTGTGCACGGTCCGTAACGGCTAGGGCTGCCTCGCTCTTTTATCGTTCCACATTTTACAATCGTTTTTTTACTATTTTTTTGGAGTGAAACTTCTGTAGAATTTTTGTAATATGAAACACAATGAAAAATGGCAATATAGAATAATGCAAATATATAATAAATATTTAACTCATAAAAATACCTTCTTAACATCTCACCAGCGTGATTTGGAATGTCATGACTGTAATGTAGTAATGGATATCTCTCTTATTCACCACCTGGCATTTAGACCACGTAAACTACAATGTTAGTATACTCTTTC
This sequence comes from Asbolis capucinus, assembly GCA_018249125.1. Taxonomy (NCBI): domain Eukaryota; kingdom Metazoa; phylum Arthropoda; class Insecta; order Lepidoptera; family Hesperiidae; genus Asbolis; species Asbolis capucinus. The sequence continues at coordinate 2,487 of DWJZ01007292.1, forward strand.
GTATATTTTCTTACATATTTTCTCTCTCACATGTTTGAGTTTAAGTAGATTATAGTTAATTTCAACTAACTATAGCCGGTGCACGTAGCTACACATCGACTCCATCAATCATGTGTCCCTATATCCTACAATTTCAGAGTTCATAATGGACATATAAACAAACATTGATTTTTATATATATTATGTATAATTTAATTCCTATTTCTTATACTGTTCTACTTCTTGTATAAGTTCTTCTTACTCTCGTAGGTTACTTTTAGAAAGTAATTCTTACTTTTGTTGCGTTTCGTGAATTTCCCATCCGTATACACACGTTGGTTTTTACTTGTAGGCCGCTGGGAAACACTTTTACGCTTCCAGTCCCTTTAGGGGCAGATATATGACGCTCGCGGAATACCCACTAGAACACAGCTGTCGTTTCACTTCGTCCTCGTCGTGGGACGCGGGGTCTCCTAACTCGATTCCTAGCTAACCCGATTTCCTAGTCTTGGATACGATGTTCTTAATGTAGACTATAATTTCAATAAAGATACAACCTTACTTTGACTTTGGAATAAAAATAGAAGAATAAACTAATAAACAAACTCAGAAAAAGAAGTTACGAGGAAACGAATATAAAGTTAATTTATATAAATGTCTAATTAAATGAAATTTCATTAAGGAGAAATTATATTAATTCGTTGTGCCCTCAGCGTAGGTTTTGTGCAAATATTACTTCAAAGGTCCTGTTATCACTTGAAGCTAGGTCTGTAATCGAAAGACAGAATTTCAAAGAATTACCTGGAATATGGTATTAATAAGGTAAATGTGAGATTAAATTATTTAAACGGCTGTACGGTTCTCCAGGGAGTTGGTAGTATCCTAGGGTAATTTATTGTTTTGAGTTCAGTAGTTATAAGTGACTTTAAAATTTGTCTGAATGAAAATTATTACCATTATGAAATTTGATTATTATAATAAACGGCGCTCAGCGATGGTGGTACTGTCTCGTCGGCTGATTCCTGCTGTGATTATGAAATTTAAAGGCACCCTTAAAAACAGGAAAGAAACAAAACAAAAATAAATCCTAAAACAATAAGCATAGTTATCGTGCCTCAATTTATAATTAGATTTAATTAATGAACAAATTTTACTCGTTAAATTATATTGTATTCATGTATATTGTATTTTTTGTATTCGAAAATTGGAATGACACACGTCTTGATGGGTGGCGGGGGCCAGTGGAGTCGGAGCCGTGGGAGTAGAACGCTGCACACTGTAGCTTCATAGTGCGCCTTTTCAATCTCATACACTATATAAATTTAGAAATGTGGTAATTAACTTTACATAGTAAACAGAATGCACCATTTCATAATTCAATGGCGAAACTAGTTTAAGCAAGGATAATAGTTATTCAAACAAACGCAGGACTCGCAGCGGTAGTTACGAGCTTGTAATCAAAATCCCTCGGAGTTGGAATCAACTGCCCGAAACTAGTCTCGGATAATATTTATCCTCCATCGAAACAAACAGCTAAACGGAGCAAGAACTGCATTCGGACAACCCTACCCGCGCAGCACGAGCCGAACCGAGCCTTATTACCAAGCGTTAAGGTTTATTTTCCTCACAAGCTCAACGTTTTTTGCTACGAGCGGGAGCGTGAAACATTTGGCTCGTAAACAGCAATGAATTTTGTTCCTACGTCCGATGTGTTAGGATATAGAATTCATTGTTTCAATCGGCCATGAATACGTCACTGGTTCGCCAGGGTAACTTTATTTTGTTTTTTGTATATCGTTATACAACATCGGTGTGTATGAAGCTGGTAGACAGCTGCCGGGTCCTCGGCACAATAAGGCGCGAGTCGCGGCTCGGCCCCTGCATCTCGTAACGCTCTGTAATGAGCGGAATGAAAAGGTTTTCAGTTGGGAAATGGGGACGACCTAGATGAAGACATTAGTGACGTTGTGCTCTGTATGTACTGTACCTGCAGTATTTGTAAACAAGCCGCGAGTCACCACCTCATTAGTTATTTAATACCGCGCTATTCTGTCGCTGGATTCTGATATGACTCGATCTTGTTGTACAGATACAATATTATACATACGCACATTTCTTCAAGATATTTTGTGTTTAGTAGGCAAACGTGAAGCGTTTTGCGCCGAGACGAAAGTGATAATTTGGATTCAAGAAAAGGGAAGCAGTAAATTTTTGAAGTGACCAGGTTCAATCCTAATATGAATAAGACTCAAATGCACCAACAATATGCACACGTGACAAATAAGAATACAAAGGAGGAGATAAAGAGATCGGAAGAAAGAAGAAGAGTAAATTTAGTTAGGTATTAGTTAAAAGTTATGTGAATGAAAATAAAGGCATTTTATAAAGGCTATGTTTTTTTTTTGTAAAAAATTAAAAGTTATATTAAAGATCTTTGAAGGAAGAACCTTAAACTTTCAATTTTTCTATGAAACTCTAACCTTTCTATTTATTAAAAAAACAACAAATATATAAATTTTTTCTTCTAAGTTGTTGAAATTTTGTCAAACTTAGATGAATAAATTCATTATTGCAATCCATAATTGTCCTACTGCTAGGCTCAGATCTCCTCTCACATTGTGAGAGGTCCATCACTGTGGCCATTCGTAGATTGATAGACTTCGCACCTCTTTGAAAACTTCGAAAGAAACACTGAGGCACAGGTTTCCTCTTAAAATTTTCTTTTGCTGAAGCCAGTGATGGATCATTACTACTTTTCTATTTCGGACTTCTTCAAAGCATTATAGCATCTTTCTATATCATCGTGTAATCGCTCTGAATAGAGGAAGTTTCAAAGCGACTGAATATAATATACGGCCATGGAGGTGCAATGAAGCTTGCTTATCTACGAGCCAAATACCTAATGCGTGTACGGTGTGCGACCTAGGTTGTTTAAACTACATCCGACCTGCAAACCAACTTGAACCCTAACACGTTCCGCATTAGATGTAAATTAATGCAAAGTGTAATTCGGTTGCTGTGTTAGCTTTGTTGTCAACCAGGTATTTCATGTGCTTGAGCGTGTAAACGCTGGCCATGTTAAGGCAAAACTAAATGTTATCTGTATTAATAGTTACCTTTTGAAAATGAAGTCAAGCTTATATTATAAAAATATTTCGTCATTTATTAGCATAAATTATCTATAGGCATTGGCGGATCTAAGAAGGGAGGCCGTGGGGGTCATGACCCTCTCTGGACTGGGTGTAGGTCATGACCTGAAATATAATTTATAGGTATAACAAATAAATTAATTTCTGCAAAATATTTGGCTTCAACCCATCGTTCGCCTACTAAGCAAGCTTGGAACTGGAACTAAGTAAATACATTGTTGTATTTACTAAGTAAGTATACTGTATTTACTAAGTAAATACAAAAATGTATTTACTTAATGTATTTACAAAAATGTATTTACTTAGTAGCATTTACAAGTAACAACTTACCCCGACAAAATATGTGAAGGACATTTACAAGGAACAGCAGAAAAAACAACATATCCAACTCCCTAAGTTTTCGTGACCTCCCCTTAGGCGAAGGCTGGATCCCCCCTGTCTATTGAATTATGAAAATATTTTAAATTTGAAAAGTCAATCGAATATTCGAATGTACTCCTAAGTCATCAACAACAAATTGAGAACGAATATTTATTTATAATACACCAATACCCTGGTCGGGAATTGAAACCGAAACTCTTTGATAGGCAACACCAATTGTGCAACAGAATGCTTCAAGTTTACTAAAACCGTGAAAATGACTTCACGAGCGACCAAGATTCTAAATTTAAAGACTAACTTTATATATAACATTCATTATTAAACAGTCTATTCTAGTATTATTACTGCTGACAGTAACTGTGTTTGTGTGTGTGGCTACTTCAGTTTTTGCGTTGTAAGTTTCCTCGGGATGTTTTCCTTAATGTTACACGCGTACTATTTATTGAGGTCGAACACTCATAAAAACATTATTAGATTTCGTTGTGAAACAATTTTATAGACAGCCATTTTTATCGCTAGTCTGCCACCTCATCCGATCTGCAGGACCCTCGTGTGGTAAGGAATTTCGTAATTCCTTTCACAGTGGTTAAATAACAAGGAACTTCTCCTTATAATGAAATAAAGATTATAAATTTCAAATTATTTTGTATTTTTCTTGCTGTCTCTTTGGGATTCTTTTTTTTTTTGTTATTCGTCGATTCTCTCGTTGAGCCTCAGCTCTTTGACTTCTTCAAGAATAACATCACGAAATATTTAAATTATATCTTCTTTCTCCCCAGCCATAGGGTTATGGGTATCCTTCCTGTTCTTCTTCTGTCATCCATCTTGTCGTTACTGAACCTAGGGGCGTTAGCTTCGGCTGCTACAAAAGTAACTTACGTTCCTTCTCTTTTAGTTTTCTTTTGCCATCTTTCGTCATCATTCGTATTCTTTACGCTAGCAGATGGTGCAACAAAGGGGTCTACCACTTCTGTGTTAGAAACATGTTGGTGATACCTCTATATGATACTCCTATTATTCATGAGCAGCCAGGATTACTTTACGTGATACGTGTACTAGTTTAACTGTTCACAGAGAAAACAATATATATATTTGATTGTTTTATGTGTATATTTAGATTGTACTTTAGAACAAAGAGAAGTTTGCAAGCTTACAAGATTTTACTTCTCTCTATCTCTCCCAAGATCTCAGTTGTACCGTGACATGGAATTTGGACGTTCTATATAAGGACGTTTCCACTTCAATCAATATTCCGGAAGTTGCCCATCGAATATTCTGGTATTTAAGCCAAGACTCGTTTTCAATTCCAATGACATTGGCCGGATTGGAACTGCCTGAAATATGATCAGCTTTTCAACCTCGTGCTGGCAGATCATGGACACGTAGAATCGACAGAGCTGTCGTGCACCTTGGAAAGTCTACACTACTGATTAGTCACTATTCTGACTGGTTATATTGGATATATATCCACCATACAGTTCATCGCGTTCCGTTTGGAGACTTTAGGGAAATTATTTTCTTTTTTCCTTATCTGTCTTGAGCACTGTTGAATGGGTGATTCATTTGATGTTGCTACAATGAGGTTTAGGAGTGAGGTTCAAATTAGAAACGGTAACTCAGCATTAACAATAGAACAAACAGCAGATACAAAACAAACAGCTTTCTCCTGTTCTTTTAATGGTTTCATCTGTACCATTAGATTAAATAAAATCAGAGTGTCTGTTTATAGGACTAAAAATTATATATTTTTTTTTATAATTTTTGCTTGTCTGCCTGACTGTTTGTTCCGGCTAATCTCTGGAAAGGTTCGGCAGATTTTGACGGGACTTTTCCTAGTAGATATTTGATGTAATAAGGAGTAAGTTATATTTTAATTTTAGAATTACAAAAAAAAAACTAATATTACAATGACCAAGTACTGTCCAGTAACACACGCATGCCTACACTGCATCATCACGTTGCTCACCTTCCACCGCTTGGCAACGGGTTAATATCATTTTGTTAAACACGCAGACGAAGTCGCGGGCATAGTTAGTTATTTATATAAATAGAATTAAAGTAGCATTTGTAGTGCACAAAAGAATAAGCTTTGAATGCTTCGAATAAGGTTCGATAGTCCTGGCGAGAGTAACGGACTGAAGTAAGGGGGCAGGAGCGAGAGGCGTGGAGGGGAGGGAGGCCGCTACATTAATAAACCGAATCAGTCTAATTTGTGAATAGCAGTCACTGGCAGACGTGCAGTGCTTGTTGCTATATTAAAATGACGCTTTTATACTTACATAATTTACGAGAACGAAAAGAAGGGGAACATGGACGAATATGAAGCGATGGTTAAAGGAAAAACTAATAAGTGACATTTAGCGAATTTTAAAGGGATAAAGTCCCCCTTTAAAACTCAAGTTCAATCATTTAGAAAACAAGGTTTATTTAAATATTTAAAAACACATGCTTTAATTATAGATCCCTAATACAAAGAAATACATAATATTTAAAAACTGTATTGTTACCCGTTGAGGACTTCCCTTCTCGGGAGCCAATCCTGAACGTAGTATCAGGTCATGCTTATCATAAAAATGTATTGTCGTCGGGATGGAAGGCTTATGCAAAATTTCAGCTCCGTATTATAAAAGGGAGTGGGCCTAATTAAATTAATTAATTAACTTGAAAGATTTGACCCGAACTCTTAACAAGCATACGTACAAAAATACACTGCCAGTTAAATAAAAGCTTGTAAAAATAATTCACTCATTTACACAATACACAAATATATAGACCATTTTTGTGTGAATTAATTGATTTTTCTAAATATTTGAATTTTAGATGACCCCTTTTTAAAATTTGGTAAATATCGGGCAGTCAGTGCCGCCTTGTAAATAACTATACGAACGTATTTCTGAATCTTTGTGGCGCCATACTGTTTTTGGTATGAATAATAATTTTATAAATGCGAAAGTTTGTATGTTTGTTTGTTTGTTACTCCTTTACGCAAAAACAGCCGAACCGATTTTCATGAAATTTGACACATACATAGAGGGTAACTTTGATAAGCATATAGTTTAACAAAACGAGTAAGGTTTTTATCCCGGGAATTCCGCGGGATCGAAATTTACGCGAGAAAAACTTCTATATAGCTTCGAAACAAACATATTAATATAAAACTAATAAGTCTGTCTTCCTGGAAATCCCGCGGGATCGGGAATTACTCGGATAAAACTCCTGAGCGTACGAAATAGCGGGTTCAGCTACTAGGGACTGAATAGTTTTCTCTAAGGACCATGGGACCAAAATGGAACGAAGGATCCTCCTGCACTAATCTCCTTTTCACTCTGTGTAGTGCATATATTGTGTTCCTAAGTTTAGTGTGAGCTTATTCCATAAAAATAAAATAATGATATACTAATAATTTTAATAATTTAATATTTAAACATTTTTGATCATTTACAGAAGACACGTGACATCACCGTTTTTTGACAGTTATTTATCATGGCGGTCTATACATTTGTTATTGAATATCTTTATTTTAAATTCTACAAGTAACAGTATATTGATTAAGGGACTGGCTCAGTAATTTAAATTCGGTGTATCTATTATTTTTATTATCATAAAAAGACTACAAAGGATTATTTCAAAATTTTACGACCTCATAAATGGCTTAAAGTCGTATAATATTTGTCAAACTAAAACATCATTAAACAAAATGAAAGTGGCCCACGATCCAAACGTTGTTTGTGACAGGAATTTCAATTGTAACTTTACAATGTATTCTAGGGATCACAAAAGAAATACAGAATTCAGTATAGATATTGCGAAGAGACGGCAGATATGCGTCCCTAGTATTTAGCTCACGTACGTATTGTACGGGACGTATTGTGGGATGTGCGGCATTTTAGCGGCGCTCGTCCAAATCGGCGGCAATTAGCGTGAAATCTGTAATGTTGAGGGACTTCGATATTCACGGATTTATCCAGCGATATGGAACATTACCTCCGTAAATACCGTTCATAATTAATACGAGGTATTTCAAACTTAGTGCGGCAATCGATGTTACTGGGATGTGTTGGGAGGAGATGTTACGAGCTATGGCTGTATACCGCAGACTAGTGATATTTTTCCAAGGCAAAGGCAAGCGAAGCAGAGTATACTATCAGGTTTTAATGGATTAATTCATGTTATTACTGGTGCTTCTATCCTGTCGCTTGAGTCGTTATACAAAACATAACAGCCAGTCATATGATCTTGACGTCAATTCTTAATGACTCTCATGACTTTATTTACCATGATTTGTCGTTTGTTTCTCTAAAAATAAGTGAAAGTAAAGTTACATCTAAGGTTTTCATTTCTGTGTACTACACTTGTTTATATTTTGTTTTTAATTAAGAAACATAGTCAGATTTTAATGAGTAAGGTACCGATTCAAAAGTTTTACATCCTTTAAAAAGTAGATGCCGGGAAATATCATGATGGAGACAAAACCCATCCACAGTGTAAAAAATCCAACACCTCGCTATTTTTAGTGACAAGCCTGAAAGGTGAAAATTTGTAGGGACATCGTTAAAACCGAGATATTACTGAAAGCATACCGTCTAAAGGAACGACGAATCCGTTGGTTCACTGGTATATTTTCTATAAACACGTTGAGAAATGTACAGTACATTTGTAATACATAGAATGAAGATGATTTGAACTAAATAACTAACTAACAGGGCAAGCTAAACAGCTTATTAATATGTATGCACCGTACGGTAAGGAGAACAATGTAGAAGACTTCGTTATACAACAGGATAGACCTGCCACGACGGTCTCCGCTAAATAGCATCTGGAAGCAAGACTGGAACTTGAATTCAAAAATATGCTTCTAGCTTAGAACAACGAAATCATGACTTACAATGTTTTAAGAACCCTTAGGTAACAGAGATCGTAAATCGAAGTGAAGAGCAAGCGTGAGCACCTGTGCCACTGACGTCACAGCATACGAAAGTGCCGTCCAAAAAGCAAGGTAATGAGCACGGTGCGGTGCAGCATCCACTGCATGGGTTGAACGACCGAACGCATGCGCCATGCGACCAGTTAAATAGCCAAGCTGTCTTAGCCCACGTTCTAACTGCGATCAAATTTCGATCTTACTATGTAACGAACTAGATCCCTTTGACTGTGCGTGGGTAGGTCGCGATGAGGAGCGCGCTCAGTTGCCTGTCGGTTGTCGCCGTTGGCACTTGTGTCGGCGCTGCGTTGCGAAACGCCCGCGAAAAGTTTGCGAACTTTAACGTACGGTGTTGGTTTGAATCGTGAATTAAAAGGACTGTATGTTTTGTGTTTTGGACGCTCTAGGATATTTAGAACATGGACAGGTATTTTATGTTATATTTTAAACTGTCATAATGTTTTAACTGTTAAACTGTTTAATTAAAATTTTATTTGTTTGAGTATTATTTTAATTATAAATAACATGAAAAGGCTCAACAAATTCGTAGTTATTTAATTAATAAGTAATCACTCTTTGCATAAATTGGCTTCAATATATAATAATATAATACTCATACTGAGAATAACTCATTTTCAAAGTAAATATAAATTTATTATTACATATCAAAAAACAGTGTTTTACAATTTTCATGTAGATTTGTAGTCACAGTTTTATCACCTTCTTCAAAAAAGAGGATGTTCCCAATTCTAAAATTGTTTTAAAGTATTTTATTTTATTTGCCTCGTCACTTTTTACTGAGCGTACTTAATTTTTTAATTCATTTTTTATTCAAAAGCTGGTGCTTTTATGCAACGAGTAGTTTTTGAGTTACCTCTAATAATGTATTTTCTATTAAATTGGTTTCATTATATTTACTAAATATTTATTAAACTGATTTCGTCTACGTTGACGTCGTTCTTTTATTATTTGTCGATGTCATTTGAAGTTTTTTAATGAGGTAACGACCTAATGTTCTTCTTAAATATAATTTCCCCAGTCCGTTAATTTACCAGTAACCTGTGGCCGGGTCGAAATTATTCCCATGATTTTCAGGTGAATTTATAATTACCTCATCTAATTTCTTTTTAAATTCATTTCTATGCTGATTTTAGAAAAATATTAATGATTATGTACCTAAATGCTGTCTAATACGAATGTTTGGAGAACATTTTGCGCACTAACTCGATTCCGTTCTTACACGGCAATGATAATTTCTATACCTATATGGAACAGAATAGAATAGATAATCTATTATAACAAAAAACATCCAATGTACAGATTT
>DWJZ01007293.1:0-12240 GCA_018249125.1 Asbolis capucinus
TATGTATAATATGTATGTATCTAAGTATCTGTGTACCTATTTGTATATATATATTATATAATTCAGATATACATAATGGTATATTAGGTAGTGTTTATGTAATGTTTTAATATTTATTTTATTCAGTGTTGTCTTAACACCTACCATCAGCTGTTTTCCATATCCACCAAGGGTAGACTGGTGGACAATGCCATAAGGTATTAGGTTATACCCTTTGTTGCTTTTTGTTTAGAGGTGACATAAATTTAAATAAATAAATATTATTTATTTCATTCATAAGTGACATTTATGATATTAGTCGGCTTTCTATGACAACATTTTACACACTTGTCGCGTCGAGATGTCCTTCCTATCAATCATGGGCTACTGCAACTGTTGAACTGTGTAACGCGATGAATGTCAGTGACGAGCGGACTCTTAGATAATCCAAGAACTTTTTGAGTAAGTAAACATCATTAGGATCTCATTCCTCGTTCAATCATCCATGCGTGGTTGAATTGTCATTTGCTGTCAACTCTACGCTGTCAGCTGTCATTAGTTATACGTCCAAACGATACTGACGTTTGTTAACGATACACATTCCACAGATTATAGTTCTCAGTTCCGTCACAGACTAAAAACATTTGCCTTGTCTAACTCCGGCACACTTACAAAGACGCACTTTTTATGTAGGTGGTCTTTATTATTGTAAAAACACAAGTACATATTTGCTTTAATTTAATAAACACAAGCATTCAAAAGACATTATGTAGGGACAAGTAATGTAATAGAGGATTATGAGAGAACCGGAGCGGTCTCCCATTGTTAATTAGTATAGAATCATTAAGTTAGTGTAATGCTTGTTTATTATGCAGTGCTAACTCCGGTCGCAGCGGACTCACTTTATGTATCCAACATCCATAATACTTATTGGATCTTATGAAAATAAATGGATGTATCTATTCATAGTTGTTACTGCTAATTTAATCATATTTTTTTTGTTAGCTGTTGAGTTTCAAATGCTATTAATATTTATAAATGTGGTAGTTTATGAGTTATGTTTGTAACTGCTTTACGCAAAAAACAATATGAGGATTTTATTGAAATTTGGCTCACAGATAACTAATTTGGAATAACACATATGCTTCTTTTTATCAACGTATCTACCACGTAGACGAAGCTGCAGGCAGAAACTATACCGTAATCGAATTTGAACCGAGAATAATTACTAATGCATTTATTTATTTATTACATTAAGTTTTGAAATATACATAATTCATTTGACTTTTTCATGTAATTAGAAAACTTATGTATGAAGTACCAGGAACACAGAAGTTGAGTAGTAATGTTAAACGACTATTACACCCATAATTAGTTCTATATGCAATCGATCATTGCCGCTCCTACTTCTGTCAGAAACAATAACTGAGATTCGGAAATGGACAGCCGTTGTGAGAAATCACGACCGTAATTATACGCGGGGATATTTTGAAAATGTCTTATGTATGTATGTTTACTCATAAAACATTCAGTTTATGAGTAATTTCGTAAATTATTTCAAGCTAGAAACTGCCTTGGCTTCACGAGTCAGTGACCGGAAAAAAGCAGTCATTGTGACATACCTGTATGCTTACACATATGACAGATGACAGACAGAAGCTATCTCAGTTCTATTTGAAGATATTGATGTCCTCTATAAAACAGTAGTACATCACTTTGCTCTATTGCCAATCATTTCCTCGACATAACTTTGTATTTAGTATTTTTTCACACGTTGGGTTACATTATCGAAGTTTTCATACGGACCCCAAACGTTTTTGAAAATATTATTAGCCTATTTCATCAGGGATAACGTAGGGTTCTAGCGGCGATGATATTTTTTTGTAAATCGGCCCAGTACTTTCTTTTTTTCCTCAAACAAACGAATAATCAAATCTTTCCTTTTTATAATATTAATATAGACACATAAAGAGAACTTTATTCAAAGACAAGGTACGATTCGCATTTATATGAATCCAATATTGCTAACGACGAGATGAGTTCTAGACCTTCTAAAATCTGTCTGAAATATCGTTGAACTCCAACAGAGCTGACAAGAGACATCAAAGGAATACAATATATTCGCTTTAAAAGGCAGACAAGATGTATTTACTAAGCGTACATCTTATAATAATTTTATTTTACCAGAATTGTTCTAAATTTTACTACTATATTATGGATTAAAAAACTAGATTATACCTTATATTATTCTAACGGCGTGTGTATGGGGTAACGCGTGTAACGGGAAGTAAAAAATACTCTGATTACTTTTGTTAGAACAGTATGAACATTATATTTAAACTAGCTATTTTGCCGTACGTGTGCGGGGTACTCTCTCCCTTCACCCCTTCCCCTAGTCATCACCAACTATAATTAGACCGATATCTATCCTAACTTCACTTAGAGCAACTTAGAGTTATTCTCATGAATTAAACTTAAAACCTAAAATTTAAACTTAACTAAGTGGCCTGTTTCGTCGAGGAGGTTCCATGTCTTCAAAGAATTCTTTTAAATATTTTTATTTTATATTATATATGTTTCATTATTGTATATTTATATTGTGTATTCATGTAGGGACTTTGTATTGTACAATTTTGACTTTCGTTAAGTGAGCTATTGGTTCTTAAGGCGAAATAAACAGTTTTCATTTCATTTCACTAACTTACAATCCAAAAGTTATTAAAAGATTAAAAAGTCGTACTCGGTTATATGAATGCTCTAAATATTCATGAGTCTTGCAAAAAGCCGGCTACAAGGTCCACCCACATTCCCCGGTTAACGCCAGACAATAGTTTGTCCAATAAATTTTTCTCTAACCCTTAATATCCGTTAGCTGTGACGGTAGTTCTAATTAATTTCGCTGGAGCCGCGACACGAAATACGAGATCCATTGTGTGAGGACGCGTAATAGCTTTCAGGCTACGGTTATGGTTCTTGTTAACACATTCAAACTTGTTGTTCTTTGGAGTTTGTGTAATTAACGAATTTGTTGTTTATTGGCTTAATCTTTATTTTAAGCTTAGTAGCAAATTATTGAAAGAACCTTGCTACCGTTTAACAATAAAAATCATCACCTAGGAAACTCTGTGGTATAGGAATTGTTTGTCAGAGTAGGCACTCGGTTTATAATTATAAAAATATATGTGTATGGATAAAACGTGGTTATAACCTTAGTAAACATAATGGTGGTTTCCTATGTGATCTAGGATACTGAGCAAAATAAAGTAGACTGTATAAATAACTCTATTTTACACATATGAGGGTAGGGAATAGTGTGCTGCCTCGCAGGCCGCCGTAGGTCGAGTGGTCATGCTGGCGTTCGTTGCCCCGCCCGCAGCCCACGGCCGATGGCCCAGCTAGCGTCGCTGCCGGTGCTTTGCCGCACGAATCATTTGCGTGAACAAATATCGCTCCAGTCTTTCCTTCCTTTTTGATTGAAAATGTGTCGAGGCACCATTGGTAATTTGGCGCTAGTATCCATGTTCGATGACGATGTCTTACCATCAGGTGATCCTTGCCTGCTAATAATTGATTATAAACAATGCAAAATGTAATTTTAATATAATTTCTCCTTCATTAGGCCTTGAACCTAATGTAATACAGAACTCATACAAGGATTTGACAATAGTTTTGTGGTCAATCCTGACTTATTACGAAGCCTCAAAGGACGAACCTCAATTTAGAGTGATACCGACCATCGGTGCGCCCGTTAGGGTTCCCAATCACAAAGGGAATGTGAATCACGACAAAACTTTTGTTCCTTTGATTACTCAATAGGAATTGCAAAACTTTATATTGATGAATGAACATTGCTCGAAATTTAACCACGAAATTTTCGGGCAAACTAATTTCTTGGTTGCCGTTTACAATTTCTCATAGCCACTATTTTGTATTTTTTGTTAGCTCGGCTGCAGGTTCGACAGTTCATTTAATATATATATACCAATTAGTACTCCTAATCTCCTTTTATTGTGAATTTACGAAACAAATTTTTGAAACTGGAGTTCATGTATGTATATGATACTACCAGTGTTAGAAGTACGCTTAAAGAAACTTGACTCACAGCTGCTTTATTACATCTATCTTAGTTTACATTCAATTTAAAACCTTTAAGGCAGAACACCTGTATTGCAAGACTTGTCTAGTTTTGTACATGTTATGTTTTTGACGGGATTCATTTTTATTGACCATCAACACGGAAATCTCTTTGGTCTTTATGACGTGCATGAGAGAACACTTACCATCATGTAGTTTGCTTGTTCATTGGGTCTTTCCTATGTATATACTTCGATCAAAATTCTATTCCAGAGTCCTTTGCTCAGCAGGTGACATTACTGCTAAGTGATTTTAATTTACACAGAGTACAACATTAACATTACCTACAAAAGTAATTTCCATTTTTTTTACATTGACATTTTGGCGTACCGCCTAAATAAGCGTTGCATAATTAAAGACAGGGGTCAGGGTGGCCCATGTCGCTTAATAACACCAGAATTACAATCCCTAATTACACCGGCAATTGTTCCTTTACAGTCAGCTTGAGAAAATATTTCTCCCGAAATAGCTGTTCTAATTAAAAATATATCATTTTATTTTTAGAAATTGGCGGGTATTGCTCGAGATATTTTAAAAATTGACCAAGTATGAGTGGGGTCGTGCACTTTATGTACCGTACCCTCTGGAGTTTCAGGGGAAAATGTTTTCTTCTATGACCCTCTTTATTTTTGAACCCTTAATTTATATTTACTATTAGTAGTTACTTCTTTTACAGTTATATGTATAACTTTCAAGAACATATCAAGTATTGCTTAGACGTATGAATTGACGTCTTATGAAGAGTCTACATTTAGTTAAAATTATGCAATAATAAAATAAAATAATAATTGATGGTCGACTCTTATTCCTTGGATGCAGCATATCAAATTTGACAATAGTCATAAAGTATAATTGTATATTTTACTTTAATTTTTTTTTAACTTGACCATGTGGTTTCCAACTTGATAATTACTATCTTTGAACGATTTTGTACTAAACCTCTACACATCAGTGAATTCATTCCCTTATTTCATTCGAAAACAACCTTCGTATTTCGAAGCGACTTTAAAATTCACAAAATGTTACAACAATATCTTTACTTAAAACATTGAATAGAATGCCCTCAGAATAAAATATCCAATATTGAACGTTGGCCGGTGCAGAGCAACGTGACTCTTGTCTAAAGGAATTTCAGTCTTTCTATATCGCATAACAAAACAACAATTCGGTCAAAGGTAGCATAAATTCACTTGGAATAACATCTTCTTCCATTTAGGCATTTGAATGTATAATGTGTTGATTTAAATCGCAGGCTTCAGCGATTTCAGTTTCATGTGAAGAGAGTTTTCCGTCAGGGTTGCCGCTGTATTGCCGTTTCTTTTGCTCTTTCTTTTACCGTTTCTTTTACTGTTTCATTTACCGTTTTGTTTGCTGTTTCTTTCGCCGTTTCTTTTCCTTTTTATTATGGCATATTTCCGATTTCAAAATAATAAATTCTTTAGTGTTTTCTGTTACATGACATAAACAATTTGACTTCATCTTTGACTTTATTGCCCCTGGTATTGCCCATATCTTTAGGGGACGATGGTGACTTACGAACAGGTGACCAGTCCGTATGTATGTAATGTTAATTACAACCTTGATTTTAATAATATCTGTAATTACAAATTTACAAGGATTACAAATTTTAGGTAACTTATCTGCATTACTATAAAACGTAGTTCAAGAGGTATCTAACAACAGAGCTGCAGATCATGTAATGGCGAATTGATTTTCTCGATTTATAAGAGTATTCTAAGAAAACTCTAGATTGAATAACCTTTCCAACGTAGAGAAACTAAATTAAAATTGCTTTATCTCTATGCAAGGTAAAATGCTAGACAGTCACACAAGACAAAGATGTCATTGTCACCTTTGCGTTATGATTAAAACGAGCAACAAGAAATACCAAAAAATGTGAAACTACTGTGATTTTGCTTGTTAATTTGCTTTTCGAACACTATCCTCGAAGCACGTTAAAAACTAAAGTTGCAGAAAAAACATGATATATTTAGTTAAAAATATATTTTATTACTGTGTTCTCTAATAAAATGAAAATTTTCAGTTAGATACGCGCTCTGTTGTAACTTGCGCCGTCCATTACCCAAAACGGAGTTGTCATTGGAAATCGTTCTTGAAACGATTTCACTACCGGCCGCGCTGCGAGGCAGGGGGAGCGACGACGGATCACGGCTGTGCTGTTTTTAAAATTAGAATAGGAATGGCTCGCTACATTACGCGTATATCTCTCTCATAACAATAGGGAGTATGTGATCGTTTTGTGATTTTAAACGTAAGCTCAAATAGAAAGTCTAAGGCTCAAACTACAAGTTTGTGGCGGTTTTGCGGTGATTGTGTTAGAGCGGTAGTATATTATTTATAGTAATTTGAATCAAATAGACCGCATCATAATAATGCGGAAGAAAAGCAGCGCGTTGACTTTTATTAGGGGAACGTTTCGTTCTTTATTTTACCTTTATTTTTTACCTGACTGTGAAATGCAAAGGGTTTCCAATGTAGGTGTGCTCTTACTTAATATTTTCATTCCTTCCATATTATATTCGCTTGTTCCATTGACACCGTCTACGAGGAACAGTATGCAAAAACGCTACAAATTTTTAGTTTTCACTAGACACTTTTTAGGTTTTTTTTTGTTTTACAGACACGTAATTTCGACTTTTCAATCAGCCCCTTCAAGATAATTTTGTATGCCAAACGTAGCCTATATCCTTTCTCAAGTTTCTCTACCTTTGTAGCAATTATCATCGAAATTGGTTAAGTTATTTAGGCGTGAAAGCGTAACAAAGAAATTTACTACTAAGAAATGAAAAAGTTTCTATAGTGTTTCTATGGTAAACCTATTCTGTAGTAAACTTATAGTGGTACTCCACCCATACGGATTAAAGCAGCATAATGTTATGTGCTTCCTCAGTTCTGAGTAGAGATCAGTCTTCAGCAGTGGATCATGTTTGAACCCACAGTTTACTTAATGCGATGGAGATATTCTGAAGAACTGCAATCAATCTTTATTAGAACACTGTGGATTCTCTCATTTTCAAGATATTAGTTGTACAGCTTTTGCTATCGTTCTTCTGCAACAAAGAATTCAATATGTATTTATTGGAAGTTACAAACACTTTGTGAAAGTAAAAATACGCCATCGATTTAACAAATCCCTACGGGCGAGTGGTCTTTGAAAAATTGGCAAGATACTCCCAAGGAATTATTTTTTCCTACTCACAGTCACGTAAAGCACTTTTACTTACTGCAATTGTCAGTTCCTACAGTATTGAAAAAATTCAACAATTTCGTGAGTAAAGTCAACTGCAATATGCGTCGCAGATTTCTATCCGCTAGATATTCTCCGCATGTGGTACCAAAAAAATCTGTCTGTAATTCGGCGTCCAAGTCTGCCCTAGGCTCTAGTCAACTGACAAATCCAATACTAAGCCTAAAAATGGCCTAGGATGGGTTATGGTTGGAAAATCCCGTTAGTTATATATTGGTTAGTAGAGTATATGTATTTATAGGTAAACAACAGTAGCTCCATGAGAGCGTGGTTTTGCGGCAGCATGCAAAAGTGCCGCAAAACCATGCCGTGTTTAGCCATTCAGTGCATTCGAAACAGTTTTGAATTTAGAATCTAATGTTGAATATCGAAGTGAAAGGTTGGAATACACGAGTGGTTTCTGTTCGGCTACTTTACATTTAAATTGGAAATGGTTGCTGTTTGAATTTGAATGTTTTAATATGAAACAGAATGAATGAAACGGTCTTTTAGATATGTCGGTTTTCGTGTTTACTGCCATCTATATTTATGAATCTAAGATAATGTTACTGTAGTTATAAATTTTACTAAATACATAATATTGAAAAAAAAAATATCTTCATATTCATCATCAAAGACATGATAATTTGCACTTGGCCAGCATAGACACTCACTACTAGGCCGGGGTCTCCTTTCACGATATAAGGGACATAGGCCATAGTTTACCACTGTACTACCACTTTTCACAGCCTGAGACTTCAAATAGGTTTGAAAAATTATGAGAAACGCTCAGGAGTGCAGGTATCCTCATGATGGTTTCCTTAATCGAAGCAAGTGATTAGTCATTACGCGCATCTCTTTGAAAATGAGAGCCACGTGCAGGATTCGAACCCAGACCAGATCGAGAGATCAAAGTTCAACGCTATCATTAGTTAACACTCTGACTACAGTTGAAAAAAGAAAAATCCAATTGACTACGCTAATAGAGCACTTTCAAAGCCCAAATTGTGACCGTTCAAAAAGAGGGTTAAAACTGGGACATCACGGAATTAAGCCATTCAATGGTTAAACTCCTGTTTTTAAACTCCAGTTAAAAACAGTTAATTAAGAAGTCTAGTCCGCGGCCCACTTAGTAACTGTTTGCTTGGGCTCATTGCTCGCACTCACCGAGACTATTGTATCCCAAAGCCGGCTCAATCCAGTTTAGGGTTGTCACTTTCAACTATTTCATAAAATTAAATATATTTCGTTTTTAATATTTTTTATGCATGTAGGCAAACAAACAGACAGATGTTGTTTTTAAAGCGTTGCCTGCTAGGAAGGAAGTAATAGAATCTTACAAGCGGAAAAGAAAAACAAGCACGGGAAACGGTATATTGCTGAACTGATTCCGGATATACTAACAACATACTAACTTCAGGACAGGTGACAGACGGGTGAGAAAGAGGATAACTGATTGGCAGGGAGAAAAAGAGGAACAATTTGACCTTATATTGTTTACAATATTTCTATATTATTTATAACAAGATCTCGCTTCTATTTGCACAATTTTTATTGTTACTCAACAAATCGCTAGAGTGAAAGAAAGTATTCTTAACAGTGCAATAAATTACTTGTTTAGAATGTATTCGAAGTGCGATTTTGCTGTATCTATTACTTGAGTTGATTTTAATCCAATTTCACATTTATATCTGTTACAAAAATAGCTTGGCTTTTAATACAACGATAAATGAGTTCCACATTTAAGATAAAAAGAGAAAACATGCTGTACCGGCAGCAACTTGATACGAATCTGTCTTGATTGATGTCTAATTAGTTAGTCAGTCAGTTTGTAACGGTAGTAGTAAACGGGATTTTATGTTACAATTGATTTACCAACTTAAGTTTCTTGAACAAAAATACAATATGTGGCAACCCTAATTTAGTACAGGGAAGATATAATGCTTTTTTCACAAAATTTCCTAGAATCAAACTGAAATAAATCGGAATAAGGTTAGATTCTACAAACATGAAAATTTTTTTTGGTTCACAGGTAATTTATAATTTTATACAATAGTCTGCAGACTCAAAAATTATTTTAGTGTTTTTAATGTTTATCAATGGTGCTGGGTGGTTTATAGATTTTGTTTTTACGACCATAAAACATGACGAGCTTAAGCATCTATCTGCCTGTATGCATGCATGTCAAACAGATATGTATGTACGAAAAGTGGTATCATAGATTACCTCGCTATCTAACATGTGTAGAAGAAATTTTGGTAAGGAATGGAACACAAAACATTTTTATAATAATATTTGTCTGTTTATCGGTTAATCCGATTTGGATGAAGTTTTCACTGATGTATTTTTAATCGTGCATCGTGTTTATGGACATAAGTGAGTATAACGCGTGGGCACTTACTAGTTATATGTAGAACCTAGTTATACCTGTCATTCAATATTTATAACTAAAAACAAAATTCATAAAAATATTGGAAACACTGAAACTCTTGATAAAACGAGAAACTCATGTGTTTCTCGTTGAAATAGAATTGTTAGAAACACAAAAACGTGAAATAGAGAACTCAAACCAGTACATAAAGTCCTTTGTATGCTGTTAAAATGAAGTCCTTCTTGCTCCCGGTTTCATTCCTGATTTTTTATTGGGCTTGTTCCCCGATGGACAAAAATATACTTTTATTTTCAAATAAAAAAAAAATTTATGAAGGTGTTTGTAACGTACTCAAGAACGTTGTTTATAGTCTACCATCGTCACGGGAAAGTGCTTCACTAAGGAAAAGAAAGAGCGAAATAAACTCCTCAGCGAAATAACTTACTTTTTTAAATGATTACAGAAACATTACAAATTATTAAAATAATAAAACTACCTACAAATTATTTTCTATTTATGAAATACTCAATGTGTGTGTGTATGCGTCTGAGCTCTGTACTGCTAGGTGCAATTCCGGCGGTGCTATTTCAAGATGGTAGGCCATTTTGCGTAAAACTATAATAATATATACAAAGTGAGTATACAAAGTGAGAGTGAGTCTAATTCTCTTTAAGTATCAATTTTATAAACACCGTAGTATACATGTTAGCGGTAATTTGTATAATTCAATATCTTAAAGAATATTTAGGATATCACAAAGAAAACTCCATAATACTTTCGGGTGAAATGTGTAATGGTTTTTCTGAGAAAGGAGAGGAGGAGGGCGGAGAATTGAGTGGTGAGGGGAAGTTTTAGAAGAACAAGAGTTGTTTGCAAAGAGTTTTAATGAAGACCTCCTGGCGGGTTTTTTTCATGGGATTAAAAAGCAGCTTAAGTTAGCTTTTATTGACATAGCGTTCGGTTTTGTTTGTATAATTGAAATGTTCAATGTGCAGAATCGGGCACCAAAAACTGATAGTATTCCGTCTAGAGACTTGAGACCCAGTTCCGTTGTCCTAACCTGAATCCCACCGGATATAACTTAAGTGTTTTTGACTAAGAAATTCAACTTTATAAATGGAATTGTAGATAGAAACTTAGAATACCTAATTTTTGTCTTGAGTTTAATACAGACAAGACAACCTTACATTTATCTTGTATACAGCAGATATTACTGAACGTAAACTCTAACCAAGTGGTAAGGTTATATTAATCATACTGCGTTTTATATCAAATTATACGAGACCCCAGTCGCACTACATTACGTATTCAGATGCTGCAAAATATCTTTTTATGCAGTCCGTTGGCAGTCGTAAAACTTTTAATAAGATTTAAGACATACTAGGACTTAATATAATAGGTCCCACAACTACGGTTCACAGTTTCTTATGTACATCTACATAATCAATTCCTGTTATTAACGGACCCACAAATACAGCTTAAACATGACCTAGAAGTATGACTTTCCGCAGACATCTTAGGCCGCCTTTTAGCACACTATTATCAGTTAGTTTACTCACAAAACGACATAGCTTCATCAGCAACCTTAGAGCAATATTATTATAATAAAAGACAGTTGTTTAATGTATTTTTTTATTTATTTTTTAAGCAGACAAACAAGCTGACGGGTCAGCTGATGGTTTGTGATCACCGCTGCCCAAGGAAATTAGCAATACCAGGAGCATCAGCAATGCGTTGCCGGCCAAGGACGAAGCGATGGCCCCCTTCTTGAAGGTCCCCATGTCATAGCTATCAAGCAACTCCGATCCAGAGAGTTCGTTCCATAGTTTGCACGTCATCCGGTAAATCAATCAAAATTTTCCGGCATGATTTATTTTTTAGGAACGCTTCTATCTAATACCTTAATTATTTTCTTTGAAATGTGCACTACAAACTTCTTACTTTGAAATAGAAAATAAATTATTAATGAAGGTGTTGCAAATCAAAATAAACATAAAGCAATTAACGGGAAAAGATATAAATTATGTCGTCCCTAGTTACAAGTTTTAATGTTGGAAATTATTTCTCACAATTTTCCCGAGAAACTGTTAGTTAGAAATATTATCTATTAATAGCTGAAATCTTCTCCAAGCCTTGCGGCAGGGTCATTCTACAACTGTGCAATTACAAGTAACTGTACAAATACATGAATTTACGGTGTAAAGTATATCAGGGTATATACTCGTAGTTCGGCTATATTGAACAAGCACCAGATATTCTGCTAACACTATTTCTTCTACGTATCTAGCTTTCCTAGGCTAATGTTTGGTGCAATCGTCTAGTTTAGCTTTTGAAGGATCTACGTTCAGATTTTACCTTTAACTCTAACAATCCCACTTGTACTTGTAATAAATGCTAATATTTGTGAGGATGGATGGACGGATTGAATTTTTTTTACTCTTTCACGCAAAAGTACTGAACGGGTTTTAACGAAATTTTGAACAGATATAGGTTATAGTATGGAATAATA
>DWJZ01007294.1:0-12240 GCA_018249125.1 Asbolis capucinus
GCTTTAGAGGTTTTGGTTGTGTAACTTATCTGTCTCACTCAGTACAATTCTTTCTCTTTCACACAATCTGTGGTTAAATACACCAGCCAAACGATTAATTCCTTACCTAGTAAACCAGCGTTCATATGGAAAAAGCTGAGGAATGTCTTTCAATGTGATTAGTATTTATTAAAGATCTCTTAAGTTTTGGTTAAATTATAAAAAAAATGCAGTTCAATTGTTTGCATGGTCAGCTTGTTATAAATAAATCTGATCATGTCAGTTACTGTAATGTATTCATCTGATGTAATTCATTAACATGTATTAATGTATTTAAATACCAATAAAATCGCTTTATGTAAATTTATTTTTCTAAACACATTTTTATAACTATTTTTGTTTCTGGGAAATGTTAAGATATATTATGTAGTTCTGGGTGTTGTTTTTACATCTTTTAGTATTTATGTGTATCATAGTTTGCCTACTTGTATAGGCGGTTCATATAAAATATATTTTTCTTACCGCTCGTATTGTTCCCTGGTTTTCTCTATACGGGTTATAATTTTAGGGCAGGCAGTACCCCGCCAAGTCGAGCACACTTATTTTATTGATACACTAGAAATTGCCCTGGTCTCGCTTCGAAAAATGAGTTGTCTAATACATGGGAACAAAGCAGTTTTGTGGGATAAAAAGTATCCAACAACCATTGTCCTTACATAACCTGCAATCTGCAAAATTTTATCTGAACTGTCCAACTTGGTTTCGGAGTTGCCATATAAATATTAACCTCTTATCCTGTAGGAACAAAGACATTTCCTGGGATAAAATCTATTTTATAACCATTCTCGGGTTTTTATACTTTGATTATGCCAAGTTTCATCTAAATCGCTCGAACAGACAGACTGACAGAAAGACAAACAATCAGACAATACATATAAAAAAATGTTTTAGCCTCGATCGATCGACCCTGCATCAAAATTTTCAAAAAATACTCAATGTACAGAATTGACCCCGTGACAGTTTTATTATTAGTATAGATGTAGATTATGTCAAAGATGAATGTTTGTACTCGGATGGGTGCCATTTGTCTTGACTATGTAACGCGTTACAAAAAGAATCTAAGTATGCAAGACATGAGTGTGTAAGGGATTATGAATTAGTATTACAATTGTTATAGCAGATGGCAGAATTCTGAGCACAGCCGTCATTGGTCGGATTCACGATACTTTGCCGTTGCTTAACGCGATTGGTTCGTCAGAATATGTTCGTCGTGTATTGGTTATTCGGTTGTCCTGCGATTGCTTTAGGGCGTGTGTGAAAGTGTACATTACCTTTGTTCATCTGTGCTGAAAATCTCTTTCTTACGCTTACAATCAATCTCAATTTATTGTATAACTCTGGTATTATTTAGCCGAGATTCGACGCAACGGTCGTACGCCATTTTCGCACGGTTTACACGCATTCCTATGCATTATTTATAAGACGCGGGAGCTTTTCCGCCATTTTCTCATTTCTCGAGTTTTTCAACCGAAACGTTTTCCATAACCGTGGGTGGTTCGGCGACATTCTACTAGAAGGCTTGTGAATAATGTTAATTGGCGTAAAATTTTATTAGTTTTTGCCTTTTTCGAAGAATTTGTTCTAGGCATTTGACTTCAATTCATTAATCGTCCACTACTGAGCGTGGGTCCTTTCCCCATAACTGCGAAGGCCTAGAGCTCCGTTACGCTATGCCAATGTGAATTTGTGGAGGTGTTAGTAGTCAACCTAGGTTTCGGAAGGTTTTATGCCGCTCAAAGGCCTCCGACACTTAACAATCAGAACCGACGGTTTTACATACTCTCCAAAGGGCGGAATCGCTCAATAATTTTATGCCACTAGTCCTCCTGGCCCCTGTCAAACGAGGCAAAAAAACGGAAAACGACAAATATTTTAAAAAATCATTGTTATGTGATTTGTATTTATAAATATGCCCGGTAATCAAATAATATTAAACTTATGAATGAATTTAATGGTGCCTTACAAAATTATGAATTAAACAGATTTAAAACGAGTTACACAAGAAAAAGCGTGTAATTGAGTATTTTAAGTAAAATTGTAAATATACTAACATTTAAAGCTGCTAATAAATGATTTATTCTCAAATGTTATTATTTAAATTCTATCTTGTTGGTATAAATTAAGTGTATTTATCGGGTTGTCGTGCTAAACTATTATCGTAAGTTAGGCCAGTACATGCGTGTGCGCGAACCTCATTCGTATTCTGTGTACGGACAGCAAAACAAATAGGAAACCTAAATGGGATAAAAAAAAGTTGGCACAGTTTTTGTGGCGACAATGTCTCTTTTTAAATTACAATTTTATTATTAATTTTACAAAGTTATTTATAATCGGTGCAAATGAGATCTGGAATTTTTCCATACTAATTTGACGATTTTGTACTTATGGTAAAAATTTCAGTTCAAATTTGCACTGCGTATACAGATAATATTGTTAGAAGATACATATAATAGCTTTAGCCCGCGACTTCGCCTACATGGTTATAAAAATTCTGGTGTTATTCCAGACTTGAATTTATCTCTGTGCCAAGTTCTATGCAGTTCCGTTCAGTAGTTTATACGTCAAAAGTAACAAACCTCCATCCATTACAAATTTCACATTTATAATATTAGTTTGATTACTTCAGTTGGTCTTAAATGAACTTTAGAATCAGCAAGACATGAGTGCTCTCTAAATTCACGATCGCTTCCGTGCTTCGGAGGGCACGAAAGCCATAGTGGTTATGCCTATATATAATTTATAAGTTAGTTCTGAAGTTATTCTGTATCATTGTAATTTTATTTTAATGACAATTATTATTATACAAGTAAATTACTTTCAAACGTGGCTGCAAAATTCGAAAATAAGTCCATTTTGTCTTATCATTAAAAATATTTACAAAAGGCTTGTTAAAAATACAAGTTAAGTAAAACATTATAAAAAGTAAAGTTAAATAAATGCTTGTAAAAAGACGAGGAATGCGTTCAACATACATCGGTTTTTAATGGTCCTGGAGCCATTTTAAAGTCAATTTTGCTAATGATGGATTGCTCATTATATATCGCTAATGCAAGTGGTCATTAGTATACTTCTCGAACTAGATGTTTGTTCCTCGGGCAAAAATATTTCGCGTTAAGTATCTTGGCGTTAAGTTAATAGAAAAAGAAACAGGCTACCCATCTAAGGGCGTATTATCGTTGAGTTGTTAATGGTTACTTAAGTTGCTTCTTAAGACTGAATTTGTATAGAGATTCTGTACTAAGGTGTGATTTAAGTAACCATTAAAGACTCGGAGTCGTTAGTTAGTGTAAGATTTTCTTACTACTCGGAGTAGCGTCGACTTAAAATTTATATTATAAATGCGAAAGTAGCTCTTTCTGTCTGTTTACGTTTTCACGCCTAAACTACGAAACCGATTTTGATGAAACTTGGTACAGAGATAGAATAGAAGTTGCAAAAAAATATAGACATACTTTTTTCAAGAAACAAGGCTTCAGATATTGAAATAGGGAATTATAGTTCATCATTACCGAATATATGTATAATCATATATTTTAATATCATATATTTTAAATGTGATGTGGACAACATTGAAGTCATGCTGAGAAGATCTGGTCGTGATTGCTCAAAGATAAAGCACGCCATTTAACAATAGTAAAGTAAACTTCGTATTACGTGTCTCAATAAAATATTGTAAAAATACGATTTTTTAAACGATTTAAAATTTACATTTCTCATCAAAATATAACCTAAACGCCATTATTTTGCATAGTGTGCTGGCTGTTTCGATATCGAAATATGCAATCTCGTGGTTACCTATTTCCTGCATACTCTGTTTATGCCCATCCATCCAGCTTTTATTTTACTCGATTCTGTAAGACAATATTCGCTATGGGCAGATAGAATCAATTGTTTTTGAGAACTGAATGAATAAGACTGGTTAAAGGAATTTCTTTGTAAGCATCATTGAGATGTAAATTTTTGTTTTGTTTGTTTTTTTTCATTCCTTCGCGGATTTCATGTTTTGTAGTGAAAAGATAGATTTGTCTATGCTACAGAATACAATAGCCACTACATCGTATCATTAGGGATCAAGTATATTTTAATAAATTGTGTTTTTAATCACGAACGGCACAAAGTGAAATTGAAGGGCACAAAGAGAAATAGACCAAACGGCTTGTCGTTATACATAAATAAATAGGTGTAAAGTCGTAATCCAGAATCGTAAAATGCAATTTCCCAAAAATCTACTTTTTTTGAATAGTGCGTCTGTTCGCTCTAATCTCAGAATCGAATGAGCTGACTTGAGCACGGTTTTTACTGTTGTGTTTTAATAGGCTTCTATTATATAACGAGTCTTTTATCCTGTACCAGTACATGAGGCTTGATATAGGAAGATTGGTTGCCATAACAATAAAACAAAATTCGCGCAATAGTTTTAATGTTTGTTCGTCTGAAAAAAGTGGTGCAGATACTTTTCGATTGTTTTATCATTATATATACGTGTGTGTGTCACTGAAGTCCTAAACTACTGGATCGATTTGAATGAATTTTTTGTATGTGTTTGGGTGGGGACCTGGATAAATTGTGTTCACAAATCCGCCCGGCAGATGGCGCAGTATTGGTCTAGGTTATTTATCAATGCTGCAACTAAAAGCCTTATTTTTGTTTTGAAATATTTTTGGAAGTTCAGTGCAGGTTCAAAAGGTAAAAAGAATGAAGTTATTTAGTAATGTATATAAATATATTGATATAGGATGTGTTACTTGGATGAATCCACTGTAGAATCCGACTCACACTTGGCCGGATATTGATTTGTGTGAGGTCCAACGTATGTCACGTACCGATTTAATATCCACGCATGATGCACGGCACGTAAGATTTTTACTTTGATATTTGATATTGTTTTATACTTTTGGATGGTGCCCGATTCTTGTTGAATAATTTAATAGTAGAAGTTTTATACCACGACGCCGTATATTTGTATGTATTACTAGTATACGGTAGAAGGATATTGCATTTAAATAAAACGCCATTTTTTTACAGTAATAGTCGAATCAATAGTTTTTACATTTTGAGTACCCCGTTTAGCACTTTAAAACTTGGGTACTCACGATTAACGCGTGGTCACTGCTAAACTGTAACGGATAATGTACAGTTTTTAAGTCTTAGTATCCAAGACGATTGAAGCTTAAAAACGTATATATGTATGTATATATAATTAAATTAAATATATAAGGTTTTCTATAAATACTCTTTGTTATATATTTTATTTAATATTATTTTATAATATACTAGCTGTACCCGACGCGCATTCTTACGCATCAATATATCAACTGTTTGTCCGATCAATATTATTTTTGTACTAAAACTTTTTCCAGAGAATTCTGAACAAAGTTGCTAAAGACATCAGTGCACTGTCTCCTACGATTTCAGAGTCAATAAAGGACAAACAAACAAACTCACAAACGGTCAATCATTTATATTTATATATACATACACACATATATATATATATACATATATTATCTGATAACATAGGTAATCATATGTACCAATAAGTTTACCTATATGTAAATCTGCAATAAATCTATCATGTTTTTATGGCCACTCATTCTAGCAATAAAAACATAATTCAGTTCGAATTCTACAACCGACATTTTGTTTTCCTTAATTAATTAATTCTTCTATAAACACGCAAGCATCTGACTCACCAACAGCATGTGGCTAACGGAAGTTCTTTAGAAATAAATATTCACAGAATAACTTATAGTTTATACAAAAAATGCTTGAATTGAGAACCTTTTTTTTTTGAAGTGTTCAGAAAATAATCCCGCAGATATTATGTCTTAAGAATTTCTATTTTATGATTTTCTTAAAATATACAAGTGTATGGCAGGCTTCTTCTTGTCCCTCTACTGGGCTCTCCTCTCACGACGTGAGGCGTCCAGGTCCAGGTCCAGTATAGTACTCTAGGTGGCCAAGCGAGCAGATATCACGATGTTCTTCACCGATACAAGTGATAAATTATAAGTGCGCGGCGCAGGATTCGAATCCAGGACCAAACCACGGGGCTATCACTGCTAACATGGTTACAAAACATAAATACAGTGATTCATCTGTCATCAGAACATGACGATCGCGTCTGTTCCTCGGCGATTGAATCGGCATTGTCTCTCTAATCTGATTTGAGTGTGGCAACCGCTCCGGCCTTGTGGCTCCAGAATTGAGTATAATAATTGAAAGATCGCCGCGCGTACTTTGGATGCCACGCGGTATGCGAATGGTTGGCAGAATGGAATGCAATGATAGCTGCCATGTTGCTAGGGACGCTTGGATGTAGGGTTACCAGTTGAAGGGAATTTTAAATCTTTGTCGGGAACTGTTGATTTAACGGACTGAATGAAAATTATTTTGATGTATGATTTTAAACTTTTGTCATCGTGTTGTGTATAGGGGCCAGTTACCTTTTGAATTAAAGGGCCAATTTTTAAATTTGAGTCTTGCTAGAGGGCCTAGATTAGCATTATTTATACTTAATCGAATCTACTTAACGTTTTAGAGTTACTATGTAAAGTTTTTATATGTATATTTGCTTATTTTATATATCATAATGCTTTTTTATGTTGTATTATTTTATGTTTTGACACGTTTGATCTTCTTAGCATAAAAATCGAATTTAAAAATGCTCACAAGGCTGCATACGATCCGCGGGCCACGGGTTGCTCACCCCTGGTGTAGATATGCGTTACTGTTATTCATGTTTTTGTGTAGTACTAGTGTGGCGTAATATGATTAATAAAATGCAAGAACGTACTAGACGTAAAATAGGAGACACTATTGTACTAATGTCAAGTGTCATATTTCATACTGTCAAAAGTTTCTCATCGCCACCGCAGTTCAGCCGGGACCATGATGCAACTGGGTCTAAATATCGGCGCGAAAAACATATAACAAGCGAGATTGGGTGAGAATAAAATATGTAACAAAATCATATTTTAATATCCTTCGCTTCCATGAAACTTTTTATAATATTTGTACATGCAATTCAGGGTATTATTAATCTGAATTCCATATCACGCGATACTTATAAAAATACCAGACAGATCTTTAATTATAGATTATTTATTAAATATAGATACCGATTTTTTTACAAGTTCGGACTATTCTGTTTTATTCTATGCTAAAGTATATATTTGCTTGCTGGCTTCAACCATTCTTCATCATCATCCAATCTCTCCGTTGATGGCCCACTACTGAGCACTGGTCTCTCACACTGAGGAGGCCTAAAGCTTTGCTTCCTGTCCTGGTTTTATTTACAATGTGATGCCGACAACTTCTTGTCATTTTGATAATTAAGGTACCTCAGAGAGAAAAGTAAAGATACGAAAAATTTTTTATTCGGAAATTAACCATTTTATCGTCATCTTCCAACGAAGTATTGGATTTATAAGAAGAAAATAAGTATATAAAATCATTTTACAAATGCTTACATCGAATGGTTTTATATATTCCTGTGATTGTTTTTATCAAATACAACAAAGTTAGAATTGCTTCGTTCATAACTCGTAAATACAAAAAAAAACTTTAATTCTCATCATTCAATACGATAATTTGATTATCTGATATCTCTATCTTTCCATTAATACAGTTTTATCAATTCAAATAACATATTTATCGTAAAGTTGCGAATTTTCGGTAATGACCAGTAGCTAATCATAAAGCACTTGACGGAATGTTAAGGTACGGTTCTGTTAAATGCGGCAGACGACTGACGTCAGCGACTGCGACGTTTTCCGCGATAGTACATAGAGTTGCTTTAAGTTTGGGTATGTTTTTGAATGAAAATTCTACACGATAAGTTCAGAAATCTGACAAGGATGCCTGGCTCTAATAAACGAAGTATTACTTACCTGGCCACGAACCACTTTTCCCAATGTGAATGTGAAGTTTACTTAAGATTAAGAATAATAACAATGCGAATTCCTACTTTTTTTTCAATCAGCATTGAGCCATAATACTTCGAGACAGCAGTACTCAAGAAAAATGGGCAGGCTGGTTGGTCTAGTGGTTAGGGAACCTGATTGCTACAATGAAGGTCGTGGGTTCGATTTCCACCTGTAATGACCAGGAATGTTTGTTCTGTGTGTCTGGGTGTCAATATTTATATAAGTATGTATGTTTATCAGTTGTCTGATCAGTACAAGCCAAAGCTTAGTTTGGGGTCAGATGGCCGTGTATGAGTTGTCCAAAGATATTTTTTTATATTTTTATTGGTCGAAAACAACAAACCCCGGAATTACAAAATCACCAAGTTATTTCGTCGATGTACATGTGTGCGTTGATAGACGTAATCGTGTCAGTATACACCGATATGCATGTGTATTTATATCATTTAGCATAAAATGCGCTTACATTATGCAAGTCAATCCGGGGCCGATTAACTTTCAACTGAACTATGCGAGCCAAGGTTTACAAATCGCTATCTATACCTATATATAAAACTATATCAATTTATGTTTTGCGAAGTGGTTCTGCGAAACTCGGGAGGCAGTTTTTTGTTCTAGTATCGGTTCTGTGTGTGCAACATGTTTCCAAAAAATGTGAAAAGGACAGAGATACGAGGTTAAGGCAACTCTGGTACTATGTTGTATGTAGTAGACTTTATATGAAATAGAAATAAATAGGTTGCAGAATCTAACACGATGATTTTTTACCTAATTATTAAGGAGGAATCTTAGGTTTAACTTCTTGTGTTTTTTTAGTTTTAAAGAGGAAATATAAATGGCAGCTTTTTGAAACAACGATCTCCATAAATCACTGCTTCTAGATTGCATAAAGGCTACAAAAGAAACGCCGATTTTCAGCAATGAAACAGCTACGAAGAAAAACAACAAAATTGTTCACAGCTTCTATTTTGTTTGAATTTAAACGTATATGAAAATTCCGAAATTTATTTAGTTTTTCTATAAAGAATTTTGTTTCACGTTGTCCTTTAAAATCTAGTGAATATAGGCTTCAAAAGACAAACGATAGTTTTATCACATTACAATAATTAGCTACCTAGAATTAGTAGTAGCAGAGTAGGTATTAGAAGTAGGATAAAAAATATAGAAGATTGAAGAAGAAAGAATCTTATTGAAGAAGGAATAAACATTCTCATTAGAATAACCAGCTAACGATTAGAAGTTGCCTGTATCGGTATTCCCGTTTGATTACAACGTAAAAGTCGTCATTTCAAGAGTGAATAGGCTTTTATTAACTTAGTGCGCTTTACCATCAACTACGTCATCACTGACCATCAGGTTTCGTAGTCTAGCGCTAACTTATTTAAAAAAAAAAAGGTATGAGAAACGGGAGAGGGACAAGAAACTTTAACTTAAACTTTATCTTACCGATCTGGAATTTCAGTAACAGTATATTTAGTTAAATGATCAATAATTCCCAGCACTAACTTTTAGAAGTACCCACAACAGGTACTAGTAGTGTTTACTAATAATAATATTATAACAAATTTTATTACTTTGTTTTGACTCAAGATGCTGCATAATTTTTAATATAATAATTGATTGATTTTAATGTTTTTTTAATTATCAAACTTGTCTATCGATAAAATAACATTCTCGAAAAGGTTGATTTATATGAATTTTTAATGATCATTAGATTAATTTAAATGGTTGAATTCTTTAACAGAAACGGCTTTTGATTTTTTATCTTGTGTAACTAAATCGTATTAATATAATAAATGCGTCAATTTCTAAGGATGGATGTATGGATCGATGTTTGTTACTATTTCACGCAAAAACTACTGAATGTATTTGAATGAATTTTTTATTGTTTCAGAGGTGACGCAATTGGAGGACCCTCGGCTAGAATGGCTAAGCATCCAAGAGGCGATGCTGAGGGACTACCTCTATACTGCTCAGGAGGCTCTCGAGGTAAGT
The DNA here is from genome assembly GCA_018249125.1 of Asbolis capucinus. Lineage (NCBI taxonomy): Eukaryota > Metazoa > Arthropoda > Insecta > Lepidoptera > Hesperiidae > Asbolis > Asbolis capucinus. The sequence goes on from DWJZ01007294.1 coordinate 9,963, forward strand.
CCAATATACAAAACATACTGAAGATATGTAATTAATAACATGCGAAAAATAACAAGAAGGAAATTTGATTCCATCTTCCAAATTTAAACTTTGAACTAAGAACAATCTTTCAACAGGTCAATTGTTTTTATTTGAATTAAAAAAATTACATTCCAGCCAGGCTCTGAATCCGTACACCGTTACCGTTATCGATTCCATAATATGCTTACACAATGACATTCAACAGTTACGCATTCCTGAATGTCACGACATGACTCCACGTTTTTGATACCATCACAAAAAATTTTTGCTGACTTTGTAGTAGCTGCCTTTTAAGTTATTGTCGCTAATAGGACTCGATGATTCATAGTTCATAGCTTGTTAAATTTTAAAGTGTTATAATTTAAATGACTTAGATCAAGGAGGCATACCATATAGGTTACTAATGCAAACTTAATCCGATTAAAAAAATCCGATTGAACCTTTAAAAATAAACATAATATTATCATATCCGTAGTTAATGTGAAGATGTGTAATAATTTTATTCGTAATTTAACATGAAAGCTTTTCATCTTCAATTTTATATACTACTAATATATTATGTTTATTTACTGTGGTTAATAATATACTTTTATTTTTAAACGATTTAAAAAAGGAGGTTATTTTATTTATATTTGCTGGTAACGATATATCACAGATTGATGTGAGCTATCAACAAATTAAATCATAAACCTGGCATTATTAAATTTGTTCACAAAGTCACAGTAAAAAAAATTATAATACCGCAAAGTAAATATTAAAATAAAATATTTGTTTCGACCCACAGATACAAATTTCTAATTAATTTATTAATTTTCGCAGATATCTAATAAAGATTATAATGCATGAACGGCTACCTATTGAAGTACTCAAAAGTACATTAAATGTGCGATCTATGGGCATTTCCACAAGATAAGAAAGGAATGCGATGGCTTGTTGATAACTTGATAATGTAGATAAGAGATAAGAGGAACCGTATATAGTTTCGATTTAAAAGATATGTCATTTGTATACATAAGGCGAAAATTATAGGATTCCAATAGACAATTTGATTATTATTATATATCTGTATGTGTAGATACGTCTTACTCTATCTGTACTTACAGAATTAATTTGTTTTGAATGATTTTAAGATACAATTTGGTTTTAGTTTCTTTTGTCTTTTGTTCGATATATCCTAATTTGTATAATCAGTACTTCACAGATCGTGTTTTGCTTGGAATATAGTAATAATTACGCGCCTACAGTCAAAGTCAAGTATTTTTGACTTTGAATCAACTTAAAGCTATAAATTAAGCTATAAAAAAAGCTTTATTCAGTTTTAAAATTCATTTAATTTAATTTCCACGAAAGTACATTTTTGTCCGAAAACTTTAGACTTAAATATAAAATTCTATCAATCAGTCGAAATATTTCTATTCAATGTTCATCGAAATCGATTTTGGGGTTTGTTGAGATGTCATTTATACTAACAATTAATAACCAAATAAAATTTAATAAGATATTTTTTATTATTGCTTTTAGTAGTTAAGTTACATATTTCTTTGTCAATATAATTTTTTAAATCGCGAATTTTATTTCATAACTGTAAGCCGTTAATCTGTAAAATTATTTCAAAGATTCGTTCTCTATCCTAGAGTTCCGTGTTATAGAGAACCTTAGGGAAACTTATCACGTCCGTAGTCCCGTTATCAAATAACATATCTACTTTTGTTTAACCGTGAACACATACGTGATGATGTCTTAATAGTTACAATTCTCTCAGATCGGAATGGACGATAGAACTTGAAATTTTCACACACTCAAGATCTCTTATTTGATCTACATTAACATCTACATAGTCCATTTGCAACTCTGCTTAACTATGTATACTATCGTCTGGATCTCCGTTATGCTGACGAGAAATGTTTTTAGAATTGTGCGTGTCTTTTGCTTGTGATGAAATCATATGACGAAAATAATCTTCTTCAATAATCTTCTGACTTACATTAACTGAGCTCGATATTCCTATGATGAAATAAAATAATTTGGCTTTGACTTTAATAAATGTTTATACTTGTACTCCTGCAAAAGGAAATGTGTGTAAATGGCCTTTGGGCAAAACCAATAACCCACATGACATTAGGTATCGAATTGAGGACCTCTGGTTTCGCAGACAGGATTACTACCAACTAAGCTATAGGATCCAGATTCTTTTATATTTGTTCTATTAAGTCAGCTTCCAAGTTTGTATATACTTCAATATTTAAAGTATCGTTTT
>DWJZ01007295.1:0-12239 GCA_018249125.1 Asbolis capucinus
GTAAAAGAATTTTGGTAAAATGGTAAATCGGTCCAGTAGTTGCGGAACCTATTCAATTCAAACAGACGATCAAATCTTTCCTATTTATAATATTAGTGTAGTCTATTTTTGGGCATCGGTTGCGTACAAGCGGAGTCATGGTCCATATCCCATACTACATTGGGCATGGTCCTTTCATCTTCACCCGTTCATCAGTTGTGGCGTCAAGTAAAATCAGACGTCTAAATATTCAATCAACTTCACGAACCTTAAAATTCATAATATTTGTAGTAACGATGTCCACCAATCCGCACTTGGTCGGCGAGGTGGACTTTGGCCTGTACTGTGATTTGAGATGCATTCGGAGACCCGAGCCCAGCAATGGGAAAATCACGGGTTGTAATGATAAAAAAATGTTTAAAATATTCCTATTAGGTATGTAGTTGTACATAGTAGATGCTATGCACAACAACTACAACTATGTACAACAACGGCGAAGCCTAGTGGCATTTTAAGCATCTGTCACTCGCTATAACGGTGAAGGAAAACATCGAGAGGAAACCTGCATGCCGGGGAGCTTGCAAAACTTAAAATTGTGTGATGTCCGCACTTGGCCAGCGTGGTGGACTATAGCCTTAACCTTCTCATTCAGAGAAGAGACCCGTGCTCAATAATAGGCCGTGGTAGGTTGAGATGATGATGATGAGAATTCACAACAGCGATAGGTACAGTTTCCCCCTCGTTTTCCCCAAATATCTCCCAGGTATAGAGACAGAGATCAGTATTAATGCAAGTGAACCTGTATACCTTGGCCACTATCCGAAAATAATGTTTACTAACAATCCATGCTACCATTATTTGTTAAACATTCTTTTCGAATCGTCGCCGAGGTATACTAAATCTTCTTTTATGATTAAAGATTACCGTCTTAAAATTACGTGAATAAATAATAACAAATAACATCATCTAATTAAACACGCTTTATTAGGGATAGTTCAAATTATTTACGCCAGATATCGCTCAAATTTAAACGGGATAACATCACAAGCACCAGCTTTCTAAAAAACAATTATCACAATCGGTACATCCAGTAAAAAATCATGAGTTAACAAACATTAAACAACTGATTTGACACCTCCTTTTTTGAAGTCTGGTAAAAAATATTTTTGTCAAAATAAGACATGCATGCATTGTGGCACTCGTACGTAATGCAATTTTTTGTTGAAACGAATATGACTCAACAAGCTGCATTGATCGTGTATCCAGAATAATCTTTATGTACGATAAAAAGCAATTCTCAAGATACTGTCACTCACAGTAAGAGTTTACCTTAAGCACTGATAGAATTTAACTAAAGTAGTAGTCACAATAGTGCATCTTGCGTTGATCCTGAGAATCAATCGAGTTAATTCTATACAAAATTTCATGTTTAGTTTCACAAATTTCCAACTATATATACTAATAAATTGTCGCATTTCGAAATATTATGGTTAGCGTGTGAAGAAAACAATCTAAACATATAAATGTGCACATCAATCAAAAAACCTAAAATTGGGATAAAATCCCATCCCATGTTTATTTCCCGGCTGTGATCCGTCTGTGAGCCAAATTTCATTTCAGTCCGTTTTTTTATATGTTATGTTTATTTCATAAACGTGATCTATCTGCGTGCCAAGTTTCATTTTAAGCCGTTCAACGGTTAACACATGAAGGAAAGCAAACATCCATTATAGAAAAATAGTAATAAACTTTGACATTTATAATCTTAGTAAGATATATTTAAAAAGTTTTAAAATTTTAGTTGCCTCCACCTAATAAGGGCATGTACATTTATTAGAATAGAATAAATGTAAAATTTATAATATTAACAGAAAAGTGTGCACACCAGAAACAAATATCATGAATATTATAATGTAAATTAGTACTTAAATATTATGTTCAGAACACAGTTATATATACGGTTCAATAGACTTAAATTCTAATCTTACCTTTACCTAGTTAAATGTCTAAAATTCTACAATCGGCATCATTCCTAACTTGAAACGCTTCAAGTTTTATCTTATTTATCCATTGACATTATCAAAATTTCAAGTATTCCATTCGATGTACTTTTCGACCTATTTGTGGCATTATAACAGATCGTATGGGAAGCTAAGGTGTTGTGATAAAGCCGCCCATTTTGTTTTAAAAATGGTGCGGTTAACATTTAAGTGGAAGTTTGCTCTTTTTTATTACTCATGTCTAATTATCGCGACCAATTCATTACCCATTACTACAGTGTTACGTACGTCAGAATTGGATCTTAATATGCAATTAGCTACAGATTCTCAAGATAAGTTAAATGACGCTGTCTCAAAAATAAGTGGTGAAGAAGAAAATTTTCAACGAATAAGAATAAACTCCACTGATGATGGAAAATATGTAACAATTATTGAAGACAAAGAAATAGACAGTGAAAGAAAAATAGACAGTAAGAGAGAATTAAGCAATGAAACAGAAATAGTCAATGAAAAAGAAGTAGGCAGTAAAACAGAAATAGGCAGTGAAAGAGAAATCTCACGAAACTCAGTTGTGCGGCCTGGACTAGAAGCGAGACAATACAAAGTAGAATTCACACGAGATGAAAATATGATTAGGGCGCGTGCTATTATAACTACAGAAGTCACCGCAGAAACAAGAGCAGAGCCAATAAGCCTACATTGCGAAGGTTTAACCATTCAAACTGTGAGAGTTGGATTATTCTCAGAAAATAATGCACAGAATGCCGATTTCTTTTTCCTTGCTGGTGTTATAGTAATCAATCCACCTCAGTTAGGAACACATTACGTGGTTGTAATTGAATACACCTTACCACTCCGCATTGATGGCACCGGATTTTATACATCGCAGTTCATGGACAAGTAATTATAAACCACAGTGTTTAACACAAGTCATTAGTATAATGATATTTCAAATTAGTGAAAGTTTAGTGATTCCTCATAAAATATTACAGGTGTGAGAAGTGGGATCACCAACTGGGAACTTTTTAACTTATAAAATGTTATCTGGTTTCGACTAATAAATTTTATGTATCACGTAAACTCGTAATTGTAGTAAATATAAGTCTTTTTAATGTCTCCATAACTTAAAAGTAACTATACATATATGTCCTAGTCTTGCGAATTACTCAAAAATATTATATGTATAATAACGTATACTGTTTTTTGTTCTGAAATTACACTGATTTTCTTTCTTATTTCAGCGACTACATAGCAATGAACCTGCATCCGATAAACGCCAGACGAGTATTTCCTTGCATCGATGAACCAAATCATATTTCTACGGTTTCATTTACATTCACGGACTTCGATTATGAACATATAGTATCAAATTCACAATTAGAAGCTAACGGCGAGTAAGTCAAACTATTTCGTAACTTATCAAGATTTTCCCCTCGTTTCGTCAGTATAAGAGGTGGCACAAAAATATTACTATATGAGTACAATCATAAAGCCTAACTAAAAGTATACCCTGAAGCGTAATATTAAAGCATATATAAATAAATATGTACGAACTCTTTTATATTTGACTTTTGTTATAAATGAAAGAAAAAAGAAATACATTTAAGGAAATATTTATCATATGTTTATTTTATCTGTTTCTACATAGGTCTCATTCATTCATGCCCTTGCCTGGTCCTGTACATACTTGGGGCATGGTGGCACACAATCTGCTCAACGTCAACTTACCCATCGCTAACGTGTTGCTGTACGTCCGTCGGGGAATAATCAGCCAGGATCAGCAAGCTTCTGCGGCTATCAATTTCTTTTTTACTAACCTGAACGAATGGACAGAAAAATCTTACTTTGAAATTATTCTAAATCAGGATGAACAATTGCATATACTGGCTCTTCCAGATACTAACAGGGATTGGTATGCATTGTCGTCTATATGTATATGGTAAGTGATATTTTTATAACTTAAAACCCGAGAACATACAATTAACTTCATGCTCAAATTATTTATTGCTATCCCATCTGGTAACTTAACAATTGTTCTCAATTGAAATGTTTTTTGTAAAGAACCTCTTATGTTTGAATCCAATATTTTTTGTCATTTTAACATTTATTCTTATATGGAAATATAAATTGTGAATTGAAATTTAACTATAATTCAAAATTCAGGGAACCCTACATTCTTATGGAGACAGCGCATTCAGTAAGACAACGTACAACAGCGTTAATGACCATCTCAGAAGCCATCTCCAGACAATGGTTCGGATATACGATCTATCCACAAAACTTTAGATTCCAGTGGGTTCTTACAGGACTTGCGAAATATGCTGCATACCAAGTCACCCAATCCGTGAGTCACAAGATTTTAATTGCGTACCATTTTTTACAAGTAATATTATCATTACCATGAGACCATATTGAATAAGGTTTAATTTTTAAAAGGCCTACAAGTTTGTTTCTTTGTTCAATATATTTTATCAACTTATCACTTGCACTTACGGGAAACTTATAGCCGTAATATACGTTGATAATCTAAAATTCTTGAAATACAAAGTATTAGAAATATATACAAGTTAGCATTTCGAAAGTTATTCAATGTTAGGCGTATGTACAAAAAGTATTGAAGATCTGCATCATTAGGTACTAATGTTAAAAGATCACATCTAGTCATCTCATATACCTCATGTAGCACTAAAACATTTTTTAACAACGTAGACCGCCTAGCTCTTCATATAAAATTAACATTCTTTTGCACTTTTCTAGTTCCAAACAGATCCACTCGGCCAAGACGTAAACCTTATAGACATGAAAACTATATTTACAACTGAAGTTATACAAGAGAGTTTGCTACGTGATTCTTACTCTAGTTCAACACCTATGCAGCCAGCAGAGAACGTGTTCGATGAGCCTGGGATTAGAGATGCCGTAAATGGTTTGATTAGGTACAAGGCACCAGCCATCATGAACATGTTCCGAATTGTTCTTGGGGACGATGAACAGGATTTCATTCAATCTGCTGCTAGGGCAATGATCGGGAGGTATGTACATAAAATATCTTTTTAATTATTTGACAATAATCATTCCTGATGGTCAGTGGAGATGATGTCTATGTGATTGGATGATCTTGTTATCAATACCTATGCACTCTTCTCTTTTATACTCCATCATTAAACATAGTCAAGTTTGATTTGATTTGAATTAGTTAAAAAATTGATTAGTTGTCTAGATTGTGGTAATAAAATTCAAATAATTACGAGAATGTTGTTTGTTGTTAAACACGACACATCTCATATCTTTTCCACTTCAAGAAGCGGGTTTATCTTTTGCTTTTTGGTTAGCTACACGTAAGTATTATCCATAGATAGCACTGGTCACATCCTATCAAGTGATCCGTGTTAATATTTCCGTGTAATTGAGAAGAAAAATTAAAAATGATATTTAATTAGGTTTTTTTTCAGATTTTCTCTAACCTCGATTAATGCTATAAACTTCTACGACGCCATTAACAGCGAATGGTTATTTGAAGGCAATGAAATCGTTCCGGATGTAGGTCTGTTTGCTCAACCATGGGTCGAGTTACGTGGGTACCCTTTGGTACACGTAGGATTACGTCAAGGTGGCTTGCTCTTGACACAGGTAAAAACAATTATTAAAAAATGTACCTATAGATATATAGACGTAAGAATATATATATAAATATGTTTTTAGAAGTATACTGTATACTCGTATGTTTCTCAGTTATCGTTAAGCTAGAAAACCTCTTACTTCCAATTTTCGTTGTATTTATAAAGTGCTTTTCTAAAAAGCCAATAGTTTTATATATACAATATTTGCTATACTATTTGATAAGTATGAATACAAATTTAAAGCTATTGGGTCGTTTATCTTGTCATAAAATAAGATAAAATACTGATAGCCGAAATATTTGTGTACGTGTTATTTACGAGATCATTTTATCAGTTGAAATCTTATCAAGCATAAATTCAAATAGTTTAACAAAGAAAACGAGATAGACTTGATTTCATACAAAAGTACTGGTATAAATAACATTATTTATTGTCAGTAATTTATCATTAAAATTTACTTACAAATTAAAACTTTCCTTCAACGTTTTAAAGGTGAACTAAGCTTTCTCTCTTTATACTCTCTTTCTCTCTAAAGATACCCGAACGTTACAGGTTATGTAGAATTTCTTCCCACTAAAACACCCCAGGGTATCCATCCAATGCATATAGAAAGGCACCGGGATCTCATATGCACGCACCGGCGATACTTAGAACCACGTTGCTCTAATGCTGATTAGTAGAGATATCTAAATAATTTAAAAGTTAGCATAATCAAATATGATTCCCGCTTCTCATGTCTTCCACTCTGCATTCCATTTCACTCATCACCAAAAAAGTTGTTCCCCTGAACAATAATTGAAGATATTTTATTATTATTATTGTTTAAACAGGAGCACTTCTCCTTCACACCGGCCGCTCGAGCAAGTTTCTTGGTTCCGATAACGTACACTACAGGAACTGCTGCGAATTTCGATAACATTCATCCTGTGATGATGTTGGATGTGACAACTACCCTGACGTTGGCGCTAGGAGAAGATGACTACGTACTGTTTAATATTCAGGGACAAGGTAAATTACACCTGGAAATGAAACACTCATCATTTATTTTATGTACTCCGTCTTCTTTTAAAACAGGTGACATGTCACAGTTAAAGAAGTGACGACGAAAGAAAAGGTAAAATATGACGATTGTATTATAGATACGTTAAAGCCTATATACAAGGTTACAGGAAAAGTCGTGCTAGATCCGTTAAGGGAGTACAGTAACCAACATTTTGACTTATTTGACTATGAAACACCCTACCCTAAACTTAACCGTGTTCGAGATATTCGACTTTTAATTTTTTTATTGAAAATTGCCTTTTTTTAGGCTACTAAATTTAATTTCGTTTATTTTGTGCATCTTATTACTATTATTATTGCATGTTTTCATGTGTAATTAGATGATTTAGGACGTCAATCATTAAAATAATGCATAAGTTAATTGAACAGGCCAAACTGCCGAACAACTGCCATAATGTATATTTTTTAAAATAAACTATTTTTTTCATTTCTTAACTTTAACTTGTCTATTACGACTTGTTCAATTAACTTATGCACTATTTTTATTATTGATGTCCTAAAGAATCTTATTCCACATGGATGGATCTAGCACGACTTTTTCTGTAACCTCGTATGTAAAAATACTATAACAAACGAGAAGGGTTATTTGTGCTGCACAGATGTTCTAAGTAGGCTTACAGTTTTAGTATGGCGTCATGATATTATTTACTGTTTATCTATTCTAACCTAGCCCAAATACTTAATTCAACGAGTATTTATCTAAATTTACTTATAATATCAATACATAGAATATCATAATAAAATATGCTTGGAGATGCTTGGTTTTGTATCTATACTCAGTGCAAATTCGATCTGGAATATTTCCCATGCAAGGTTAACGATTTTGCATCATAAAAATTCCAAATTGAATTCGCACATATCTAAATTGTTTACCTAACAAGACAAGCAAATTTAAGTAGGATATGAACAGCAGAAACCTATTTACAATCGTGTCAATTTCTTTGATCGTAATAAAAATTTATATTTTACAGGTTACTACCGTGTGAACTATGATGCACCGTTGTGGGAAAGAATAATAGAAGCTCTTTACGATGAGGAGCGAAGAGAAGAAATACATCCATTGAATCGTGCCACTGTAAGTAAGAAATGCTCCATAAGAAGTATTCAATATTTTCACTTCATCATTACACGTCAAGTTTAATTCAAGTCATATGTAGTTCATAGTTCCAAGCTTTGAGTAAGTAAGCGTTTAATAATTTATATTGTGTATTTGTATCAAAACCTTCTATGAATTTCAGCTAGTCGACGATTCCCTTATTTTGGCTAGAGCAGGAAAGATAGACTACGATACAGCATTCCAAGTAGCGTTATCAATGGAACTAGAGACGGATTACGCGCCGTGGAAGGCTTTCGTTAGAAACATGAACTTCCTTCGGAAACATCTGGTGTTTTATGTTAGACAATTAGATTTGGATCCTGATATTTATCTGGTACGTGTTCCTTTAAGTTATATTATTCCTTAATTTCCTTCCTATTCCTAAATAAATCAAATCATTTAAATGTAGTCCATTCTCAAATCTTATAAATCCCCTTAAATCTTGCATATGCATTGGTCCCTATTAGTACCCGTAATAGTTTAAGAATATTTTTTTTATTGTTAGTTTCATTTGACAGATAGGACTACAGGTAAATGATCACAGTCACCCATGTATATAAGCAACACCAAGCTCTTCATCTATTCCTTTTATATTCTCTATAATGAACAATTTTTCAAGACTCTTCTCTTGACGTACAATGTTCATTCATGATTCTTCATGTACAATGTATAGAAGAGATATTTTAAATACAGTACCTACTCTTTGGTTACAGAGAATGATACGCAGAACCATAGAAGCTTTCGAGGAGGAGGTTGGGTTTGAACCTGATCCGAATCTCAATGTACCAGCGATGATCTCGCTGACTCGCGGACTCGTCATGGACCACGCGTGCCGGTCCAACTACGACCCCTGTATCGCCGCTGCCGTTGATTGGTTCTATAACCCAAACGATAATGAAGAAGTGTGAGTCTACTTTAAAAATATTAAACTCACTCACTTTTTGATCTTTACCCAGAATCATTGGTTTCTATCTCTTGTCCAATTTCTTTAAAATAGGTTCAGGCGTGTAAGTAAAACGAGCAGTTATTATATTATTAGCGAATACAATCTCGGCAACGTTACTTTTCAAATTATTGCAACCGATCAAATAATCTAGATATTTACATCTCTTTAGCAATTATTCACTTCATTTTTATTTAATAGATACATTTTATCGTGCAAGACCACTCGCCTTAGAGAATAGCTGATACGATGGCGTGGTAGATCTTAGGACGTTAAAGTTATAAGGGTTAATTTGTGTAATGACATTTTGTATTGTATTTTATGATCAGGAATCCAAACATTCCTCATGAGCTGAGGCCAGCAGTATACTGTACCATGGTAAGGGAAGGCGATGAAGAAGTGATCGAAGCGCTGAAGGAACGTATGGAAATAGAGCCCACACAATACGAGCGCCTTGTCATATTAGAAGCCATGGCTTGTTCTGAGGACGAGGAATTTATTCAGGAGTAAGTTATGTTCTCATAAAATAAGCATTTTATTAATAGAATAAAGCGTTTGTCACGACAGTGAAAATATATCTGCAATTTATATATGATGGAAGTGAAATTTCCGAAAAGTAACCTTTAGAGGAAGAAATGGATATGCTAGGAGGATAATGGTATAAGTTATTTTAATAAAGTACTATTTTCCTTTAAAATTGAAAATGGAAATAGGAAATGGAATAAAATTTGTGAACTGTTTTATGGATATACTACTTCAGCCTCTGGCATGTGCATGCCATGACTGGTGAAATTGACATGCATTGAGAAAAATCACTGGGTTAACAAATATTGTTAAATTATAGTTCACTTAGCATACTAGATGGCGCTGCCTGATCATTCTAAATTACACAGTACTTGTAGTATCTGTCATATTTCTGTATGTATCTGGTATCTGTGACGTGATCCGTTACTTTGATTTTTAAATCAAAACATTTGTAAAGACGTTTCACTACATTGAAACATTTAATATTAATATGAAATCCTATTTTAGGTTTCTTCATAGTACAATCGATGACGAAAGCCCATATGGCACAGAAGAGAGAGTTAAAATATTTAACGCGGTGGTGGAATCCAATTATGAAAACACAAATGCTGCGTTGGCTTTCCTTATAAGAAATGCACCAGAAATAAGGCAAATGTAAGTTTACTTGTGTTTATTATTGTTTTCTGATTAAATATATGATTCATCATATGAATTTTATGTTCACATTATAAATTATTCACTGATCTTGAGTCTTGATTCCGGTGTTAAGAAAATTATTTTTGAAAGTCTTTATTACTTGTTCATTTCAGGTACGGTGGTCCTGAAAAACTGGAAGATATGCTATTTGTACTAGCGGATAATTTAGTAGATCCAATTCAGCTAGAACAAGTAAGAGTTTTTTTATATTTAAAAATATTTGTTCGTATTGTATCGTTCATACATATATTTAAAAACATTGACACGTTTAGGTACCACAGGTACTATATGTGTAGTACACTTATCCACGTAATTGTTGTAAATAAATCCAAATAAATGTTCTTTCTTTCTTTCTTTCTAATTGTTTTTCTCTTACTATAGTTTAGGAAACATTTTTTGTTTATGTATTTCTAAGCGTCAAGTAGCAAAACGAAAAATACCCTATGTTAGTTATTACGCCATCTATACGTTGCAAGTGTGACCTTTTGATTGCTGGCGAAGTTAGAAACAGAAAAAGCAAAGCAGTACATTTTTTAAGGATCTGGGGTCAATCACAACACTAATTGCGCAAACGCATCAACAACTTACTGCTCCAGCTTCAGTTACAGAAGAAGAATGAATAATTAATGGGAAATAAGAGATAAAAGTAGTTATTATCTTGTACATGTAGAAGACACGATATAATAAACACTTTAAGGATTCATGACTAACAAGGCATAGCGTATTATACCTACTTTAGAAAGTGGTAATAATTGCAAAAGTAATGTATTAATTGGTCCAAAACCTTAAGCTATAGTTAAAATAACATTAATTTCAGTTTGTCAACTGGATAAACTCGGTGAACAGCAATCTTGACGACTCCCTCGAAATAGCGAAGAGAGCTCGTGACCAAGTGATACAGGTTATGACGTGGCGGGATGATCACCTCGAAGACATTTACGAATGGATCGATGAAAACGATGCCCCAACTATCATAGTATCGTCTATTTTGATTTTAATTTCTCTATGTGTTTCTATATTTAATCATTAGGTTAAATATAATTAGAATTTAATTAAAGTATAATTGTTATTAATAAGTTTAGTTAATTTTTATGACGTACGTTTAGCTATAGGTTGTATGTTATCCTCGTATAATTTTCTTTAGAGGCTTCGAATAAGGCTTGAATAAACTGAATAATTAAGTTGCCAATATGATTAATAATTTAATTTTAACTGAGCGTATGTAGATAAGAAAAGTATGTCTAGGTTATTGTTTTATTCAAAAAGTCGAAAAGTAATTTATTGTTTGTTAGTTTTTTATTTTAGGAATAAATTTAAATTTATCAAATGATATAGATATAAAATTAATTTAGTAAGTTGTGTGTGGTAGAAACTCAGTACTATCATCTATGATAATATTTGTAGTTTCGCTATGGGTTTTTTGAATTCTAAATCATTCTCAATATGGCAAAACACGTTTAACTTTTATTAAAGTTTGTGTCACATTCGACAGTAAAATTGTTGTAAAAAAATATAGACTATTTTTTCATTAAAAAAGTGAATTAAAAAACTGTTTCATGGTATGAATGACTAAAAAGTAATTTAATAAACCGAAATTTAATATTTAAAAGTAAAAGAACATATGGTCACGTCTTGTTACACAAATTGATGTAACTGGAATGTTTGATGAATGAGTAATTAACCTATATTTTAATTATTAATTGAGATATTTAATCAAACATCGCAATACTTATAATTTTAATGTTGTAATTATAAAAAATATGTTCGTAGCGTTGTTGGCATTGCACAAAGTGAAACTATTGTAGGATTTGTACTATAAATTTATTTTATTCATAATTATAACTTAGAAGTAGTGAATAACAGAGATAATGATATGGAAGTAGTTATAATTTAAGCTAGGTTATAAGATACTTAGTAACGTTTTTATACTGCATTTTCACTTACAGACTTGTTATATTATTAATACTTATTATTTAAGAAATAATCAACATTTATTATTAAATTATAATTATATAATTTATACTTTATACAATCCTAAATCTGGAGCAAACGCGTCCTCTTGCTTCATATTTAGTTCTGTATTATTTAAAATATAATAATTAATACGTAATCAATTATCGTTATAATTTGTTAATTCTATTTACATAAATATAAGAAAATATCTAGTTAGATACTCGATGTTAAGGCACTATGATTTTTCTTTTGGTTACTTATTTAAATAAGGTAAAAGTAATATGTACATATTACTGAGATTTTGTTATATTTATCATAGAAATATAATTAGTAAAAAAATCTATATGAACCATATCATTGTTTGA
>DWJZ01007296.1:0-12239 GCA_018249125.1 Asbolis capucinus
GAGATTGGTTGTTTTAGCATAGCGAGGATATCGGGACGGGATTTTTAATTGAATGTTGCAAAGCAGATCACAAGTGTATAATGTGCCGGTTACTAGCTTTTCAAAAACGTAACATCTGCAAGCGCACGCCGATTTTGCAGGGAATTTGGGAAATTTTGAAATACCCAAGTCGAAGGTCATAGTTTGCTCTGTGTGATATTCCCGGTGAGCGGAATGCCAAATGCCTTGTAATTGTTTGTCCGTGGGTGTTGATAACTCACCACCAGATGACTCTGTTCGGTTGTCGATTACGTATTACAAATTAAATTAAAAATAGACATATTACAATAAAACCATGGGCCGTCTTTCACAGTCCCTTCCACATGTTTCAGCCCCACAGCTAAGTCATACATAAGCAATGCACAATAAACAGACTATTATTTAACACGTGTATGTATAAAATATTATAATGTTTTTCACCAAAACACCTGAATACACAAATTACGGCATACCTACCAACTGTGTCATAACTTATTGTGCTGTAATAGAATTGAATGTTGTTAAATATTTTGGTATTTAAATTTCTGTGGCTCTTTTACTTAATGAAAAATGGATATCAACGCAACGCGGTTAAGTATGCTTTAAGTTTCCTCAGTTTTAAGAGACTCCTACTCAGTGCTGGGCCAATGAAATGTGATACGATAATACTCCTGCTTGACTCTAACCCTTTGGTGGTCCTCTATTGTGCACGGGTCTCTCCTCATGACTGAGGAGGCCCAGCATAATCCACCACGCTGCTTCAATGCACATTAGTTTAGCAGTTAGTGGCCTACCGAGCAGTTGGAAGCTTTTATGCCACAAGTTGTTATCGTTAGATATCAGTCGTTAAACCATGTCGAAACCCTTCGAGTAGCATAGCATAAATCAAGAGTGAATAGGCTTTCGTTAAATTAGCGCCCTTTACCACGTAGAACACATCGCCCACATCAGGTGGGATTGTGGTCAAGTACATATTTATTGAATATAAAAGAAAGCGTCACGTTTGGTTACGAAGACTCATGAGTCGACTATAATTACCATCAAAGTCAGTTTTCATTAATATATCAAAATTACCTTGGACACAAAAACTGATAATAAAAGAACATATATGTATATGCCAACAGTATATGTACATACGAAAAATAAGTAAGGAAGAATTTAAAACAAAATAAAATAAAAAATAAATAAAAAAAGATTTTCTTTTTATTGTACGCGGCAGATATATCGTAAGCTTCAACTAGGAACGCACTATTTTTATAGCTCGGTCCGTGTGTTCTAGATCTTTTGTACAATTTAGATAGGAAGGGAGCTATTTCTGTCATAAAGCAGCTTAGCCTTAATTCCATGCTTTGTTAGTAAAGTGTGTGAAACAGATCAAAGTTTTTAACAGATTCTACGAGTGTTAAACCTTAAGGAAAACTGGTCAAAATCTTCATCCCTAATGCTAGTTTTGTTTGAACACACTAATTTCATTTATTACAGTGATAAACTCTTTTTGTCTCAAATGTGAAGTGAAATATTTTTTTATTTATTTGGAGTTAGTTTTTACACTTTTCTAAAGTCAATATATGCCATCGCTTCGACAAATCCGTACGTTGAGTGGTCTTGGAATAATATAGACTTATCCCGGGAAACGGCTTTAATCCCGTGGGATAGCGGGTTAAAACCAGAACAGTAATTCACAAACCACTGGACTGTTTTTGATAAATTTAGGCATAATTGTAGATTACAAATTTTTTTTATAGCCTGAATGGCTGACGAATAAGCATACGGGCCACGTGACGGTAAGTGGCCACCGTCGCCTAAGGACATGGGCAATACCGGGGGGTCGCCAATGCAACGACGACCCTGAAGGAGAGCTCTTTTTACACCCTTTTTGAAGAACCCCAGGTCATAGGGTGCTGGAAAAAAGGTGGAAGCCCATTCCACAATTTGCAGATGCGAGGCATTATTTTTATAATACTTTTTTTTATCCCCAACAATGGTTTTATTACCGAGGGACCATAGTTGGTTCTGGTTTTCAATCGTATTAGCTCAACGACTAAAATGGCTCGACACATTATCAGCTCATTTGAAATGTGGGCCGGTGTTTTGTTTAGTTCGTTTTCAACAGCCACGTTCACGATATTTATTACAACTAACTAGGTACAATATAACTTTTTTTTAGTTCGTTGGTAAATCAACGAAGATGTATAAATATTTAGCGGCCAGTATTTTGTGTTATATTATTATTAACTACGGGAGGCGACATCTAGTACATTCTTAATCGAATGTTAAAGCCAAGAGTTTACTGTAATTGTATTTTCGTGAACATAATCACAGCTAAGTTTTTCGTGAAAATGTTTTAATTTCAAGTGGCGGATGGCACCCGATCACGCTATCACCGACCTGATAAGTTCTGCGTAGTAGATAACGATGAGTTACAATAATTAATTTGGTTTGCACGATATTTATAGCATCACAAATTATATGTTGACTAACATTAACGTGACTAACAATTATCGTTAATGGTTACTTAGATCGATCTTTAGTACAGATTCTCTTTATATTCTGTACTAAAAAGTAATTTTAGTTATAACTTATGTCTGAATGTCGCAGTATTCTTCTTATGGCTCTAAGCTAAGCCAAGTAAGGTGAGGTAGATTCATAGATTCTTTTTGTTCATAGTTTCAGTTTAGTCATACATATTTCTGCGTATTTTAATGCTAAGACACAGAATGTCCTATTTATTGGTAATTAGCCTCAACAACGAAAGAAATGTGTTTTAAAAATACGTTCTTCATACTAAAATTAAAATGTTTAGAACGGTTAGTGTTGACGATGGAAGTATTTTAGAAGTATGTCATAGTTGGATTGTCAAGTTTTTTGTGGGTACTAGAAATTTTCGGATTTTTGATTGAGTAAAACATATTAGTTTACAGAATTAGTCGGATGAAGTTAAATGACGTGGCTATATAATTCGACGGACCGATAACCGTTGAGGATGAAATGTCCTCGAATACAGACCACCGGCAAACGGAGCACAGGGCACCCCCGGACCAGGTGGACTGATGACTTGAAGAAGATTCAAAAGGATTAGGATCTGTCAGAGTAGCGCAAATGAGGAGAGGATTATGTTCAACAGTAGACGTGTAAAGGATGGATGGATGGACACAGATTTATAAGTTTAGAACGGGTATCCTAGTGACAGATTATTTATTTATTTTGTGATCGGTTTGTCCTAAAAAATCATTTTATTTACCTCCTTTTACAGTTTTTTTATTTAATATAAATTAGTGCTTGACCAATATCCCGTCTAATGTGGTCTTATGTGGTTAATAACGCTCATTTTATAATAGCCTATTGTGATCGAACGGAAACACCGACGCTGGCATTATTACTTATTTTTGCATATTTAATGATCTGTTGGTCTAGTGGTTACTAAACGTAGGCACTAAGCGTGGGTTCGACCCCACCCAGAACAAACATTTCTGTGATAAGCAAGAATATTTGGTCTGTGTTTGGGTGTAACAAAAATAAAATATAATCATATACGAATATATATGTACAAGTATGTATGTACATCAGTTGCCTTATCACCATAGTACAAGCTAATGCTAAGTTTGGGATAAGATGGCCGTGTGAGTTGTGCTGAAATATTTATTTATTAAAACTTATTTATCTGATTAAAATTAAAATTTAAGAACTACTATAAAACTCTGTACTTATTTATGAACTTAATAAAATCAAATATGGTTGCTCTGCAACTGTTGTCGCGGGAAATGTTATATGAAATTATAATTCCACTAAAAATTACGCTCGCTTTCGCTTCGGAAGAAGATAGAATGACAAATATCCAATAATCTTTTTCGTTATATAAGCTACTAACATGCACAATTGTGTCTAAATTAGTCCAGTGGTTTCAAAGTTACCATACAAATTTTAAACTATTATCCCACGGGAAGAAAGCAGTTTTCTGGGATAAAAAGAATCATATCCGCTGTCCCTATACAAGCCTACAATAATGTCAAATTTTATCTAAATTGGTCCATTGATTTCGGAGTTGCCATATTAATTTAAACTTGTTATCCTGTGGGAAGAAAGACATTTCCTGGGATAAAACCTATCCTTTAACCATTCTCGAGTTTTAAACTTGGATTATACCAAGTTTCATTTAAATCTGGTCTAGTGGATTTTGCGTGAAGCTTGAACAGACAGACAGACAATAAATCCAAAAAAAATTGCCTTGATCTCTTTATCTATAACAAAGCTTCCCTGCATCAAAATGACCAACAAATTGTATGTGCAGAATTACCCTGTTACATCACATAAGCCAGGGTTTGTGAACCTTTTACATTCTCGTACTAAGTGCCATTTTTTTCTAATATTTAATGAGACAGATGTAACATCAAAGAATTTTGTACTTGCATTGCACTTATTCGCGTTATATACCTAATACAATAAGTAAATATCTGATTTACACTTTGATTTTTGTTATCGGTCGCGATGTGTCCAAAGTATTGTGTCGTGTGCCAGTATTTCTCCATCCCTGATATAGGCTCTTTAAAAATATATACACGTAAACCACTTTCTCATTCAGGGATCTACGTACGTAACGGAATAGAAACGTATTGTAACGTTTATTTCTTATACGCTCCGTATCAACTCATGAATACATAGATTTGACTTACAGGTCTTATATAAAATGTACTCATAAAAAATGTGAGCTTTAAAATGTTCAATTGGCATTAATTTTTACCGCGAACGTTTGTCTTATGGCCAACTGGACTGGTGGTTAGTAAACATGACTGCTAAGCCGGTTTGATTACCGACTAGGACAAACTGTTACTTCGATGAACAGGAATGTTTGTTTTGTGTGTGTGTGTGTGTAATGATATATATCTTAATATATATAAATTAAATGTTACGGTGTTTGTCCGCGCTGGACACTTAAACTATTTAACCGATTTTATTAACATTTTGAACACAGTGTGCATCTTGATCCAACCTGAAAGATAGGATAGCTTACTGTCTCAATTTAAAATCGCAAAATTATGTTATTGCAAATTGTTTGTTTATGCGATACTCATTATATATTATCTCCATATGTTTTTATATATTAGCTCCATATGTTTCCAACAGATGTCGATACTTGTTGGTGGATTGAGTAAGTGTTCAATAGATGGCGCTGTGTTAAGAGTAATGTCGTTTAGTTTAATATTAGCTACAATTTAATAGCATAATCGCCACGTGTTGGTGAGGTTAAAGTATAAGTCAAATTTATATTGTAGTAAACGCAATACAGTCAAATAACCGGCCATGTTTTACTCAGACTGAAGTGTAATTATTATTCCTGTTTATGAAGCTACCATTGGTAGCTTTCTAAGAGAATCCATTAATAAATATTTGATTTGACAGTAAACAAATAATAATATGTCATTCATTTGATTTGTCAAATACATATATGAAAGCACGCATCCATGAAGAAACCTTTACTTATATTATAAACCCCTATAGTAGATAATAGAATGCAGATTTTTTGAAATTTTGACTGGTTGTCTATGCGTACGTGCGTGCTTATTACAGAAACAACTGATCCGATTTGATATGCATTTTTTTTTATTACGCTTATTATTCAATTGACACATAGCCCAAAATTTTTATAAACAATTCTGCAGATTATCGAAGAAACAAATTTCTAATATAGGATTCGTGAGCACATCTGGTTCAAAACATTTTAATTAATTGAGCAGGACCACGTCTGCCGGGTCAGCTAGTATCCGTATATATATTTAAATATTTATAGTGGTACAAGCTGAGCTAGTGTGAGCTGTCTTAAGTCTGATTTATAATTTTCAGTAACCAGAATTACAAATTACTCTAGTAATAGATTATCTTCCCAACAGATAAATTGGCTTCAACCCAAAACGGCCCACCAGTGAGGAAGGGTTTTTCCTCATGACTAAGGAGATATAGAGCTCGCTTCGATAGTTACACGAGTATATTACTTGCTTTGGCGAAAGTAAACATAGTGAGGAAACCTGCACTCCTAAGAGTTCCTCATAAAGTTCTTGGTGTGAGTTCTACCAATCCCCAATCAAATGAAATAATTGATAAGAAATAGAGTCGAAAGTGTGGGGACATTGCGTGTGTTATAACTTAGAATAAAAGAAAAAGATGCCCACAGTCTTCCACGCTTATATTTCAAATTTAATTAAAAAAAAATTGCTTTCTGTCAAATAGTGCTTCCATATCTGTTGTTTTTGCAATATTTTGCATCAAGGTAAAATTTAACAATTTTTGCAAACATTTTTATGAAAGCATGTCTTATATAAAAGTGCTTATAGTCCCACAGCTTGTGACGATTGTGATTGGAAAAATTAAGCGAAAGCTGCCGCGGCCGGTAGAATGAGTGACCGCTAGTCGAAAAATACCATGAGCCCTTTCGTGCTTTGAACAGACCGTAAAGCCGTCAGTTCCTATTGTTATCGTTAGATAGAAATCGTTAGGCTATGTCAGAGGACTTTGGGCGGTATACAATATGACTTCGCCCTTTGGGTTGCTTGCAACTCTAATATCTACATCCCTGCTGAAGCACCATGGTAGAGTACACTCTAGGTCTCTTTAGAAGATTGACCGGTTTTCTACCACGCAGCTCTAATACGACAATAACCGGGATCACCTGATTTATGTGCCCTCCGAAGCACGGAAGCGCTCAAGAAATATTTGCCACCAACGGTCACCCATTATACCGACAGCGCCCGTTGTTGCTTAACTTCTCCGATCGCGAACAATCAAGGTGAACCTACCATCCCTATTCCAATATTCACAAACAGGAAGAAATAAGAATTCGCGTAATGAAAACATCTTTTGCCAATTTGTTTATTCTTCAATTTGGCAAAGAACTGTACATTTGAGACTAATTAAATAATAACAACTTTTGATATTTCAGAGTAATAAAAGAACGAAAGCAGGTCATTACTGAGTCTCATTTTATTTTGCTCGAAACCAGTTAATTAAGTTAAACCGTCAAATTTAATCTCAGTGATTAAGATTTATTCATGTTATTTGTCGTTTTAAGACTTTATATATAGATACAGTGCACATTACACTATATCTTTACCTTTAATGTGATTCTGAGTGACTCACTGACAATTAATTTGGATATAATCCAAAAGCTCACTTTTTCTATTCTTCTTCGAAATTCCATCACGAAAAATTCAAAGAAAGAAAATTGAAGGTTATTTTAAAATGTACTTCAAATTCTAGTAAATTTTATGGGAGGCCTTTGAAATTTTATGCAACATCAATTGGTAGAATATTAATTTCGCTGAAACGTCGAAAGCTCTGCGGAAAAGCTACGAATATTCAATATGAAATAATAAGCTATAAAGTCAAAGAGAAGTGCAAAAATCTCTACAAAGTAGAGTGGAGCTTTCGATTGTATTTACTTAGAATATATTAAATACAAAGGTGGTCATGTTATTAAAATATGATTCGTAAATATTAAAATATATTAAAATTCCACTTAACATTTATCTTGATGATAAGCTCCAATGTTGGTGGTAAAACACACTAACATTTAAAAAGCTATTCTGACTTGAAGACTACATGACGGTATGTATATTTCCAAAATTTTAAAGTCGGTTCAGATATGTGAGTACCAGGCTTTGAGATTTAGTTATTATTTCTTAACATAACTCTCAACTTGTAATTGGTCATTGTGTTTTGTGTATATCAGTGCATATAGATGTATTGATTAAATAAATAAATAACTAACATTATAGCACTTACCAATGATTTCCTCGAAACAGGCAAATGTAAAAATACTTAAAAATACTGCCTAGGTAGGAGATTGGATAGTAAAATTTTAAGGGAGATTTCAGATATATTTTCGGATTGTTGTAGGAATATACTTAAACGAACTCTACTAGTAACTAAGAAAAGTAAACAAAATAATGCACCTTTCAAAAAATACATCGGAGCCGTCTGAATCGCTCCGAGGTAATATAAGCTTAGGGAGCACCATTCCCTTCTTGCGCCTCCCTCGGATCCCTGACGTGGAAGGCCACTGCAGCTCGCCGGTCGCCATCGGGCTATGTGGGCTTAGGATAGTCAGACGACGCTCTGGTGGCGGCAAGCTCAGTTGTTGAAGAGCTCGTCGTTCGGTGCTGGCGAACAACCCTCGTCTCTTCTCTGCAGAGGTGCCCATATCCTCGCCAGACAAGGCACGACGAGCGGGCGCACCCCTAGTTTCCCTGACATCCCGCTCACTAGCTGTCAGAAAAGAGCTGCGATGGACCCTAACCGAGGTACAGGAGCTGGCCGGGCGCGCCGGGGAGGTATCTTTGGTAGGACGGAGACTCTCCATCGAGCGCGCCGTTTCAACTCTAGTCGCCGACAAGAACTGTCCGCTTGCAGCTGTAGTCTGCGCCTCGCATTCTTCCTGACTCGAGCTGGATGTTCCGCTGCGAGAGAAAGTGCTAGCTTTGGATACGAAGCTTCTGTCACTATATTGAGCTGTTGAAATACTGGACGTGTTAGCATCGGCGGACTCTGATGAAGCTTGCTGACGGACGATGCCCTCCTCTAGCGAGGTATGGACAATGCGTGTATTTAACGAGCTACTAGTAATAGCTGCTAATTTTGGTCTCCGAGCCTTTCGCTCGTCCTCTTCTTCCTCCATATTTTTACTAATGCCTATAACTTCATACGGACTCACACACCACACTATTTAATACACACTTTCTCATTTAAATACATTTATTGCATATTTCATCTTATCTTAAATTTACGATATATAATTAGGTATAGTAAGGAACACTGGGCACAGTCTTTATCACTCGTTGAATCACCACACGCATATATGTAGAATTGACACCTGAAACAAGTATTTTTAGTTTAATGAAAGTGTACAGTCATGTTATCGTTACAGACACTACGTAGACAGACAATAGGAAGAAAAAAGATTTTATATACAGATATAAAAATAATTAATGCAAAATATTTTTAATTATTCTTCCTTTTTTCCATCTATTTACTATTTTTTCCTTTCTATTATCTCTGTATTAATAACGGTATCTGCAACATAAAAAATAAGGACAAAAAACAAGGAATATGTTGGAAGATTCGATAAGAATTTCAAAAACTCGAACAAGTGTTCCCGAACGTTTCTAAAAACCCATTAGTATCGGTATTATCAACGAAGAGATCGTTAAACGGTACACGTGAAAGTAGTAAATTATTTAATTACATGGTTTAGTTCGCAGCCTTGGAGTCGAGTGCAAGTTGCCCCGCCTGATTCGCACATTCAGAAAGTGCCTTCATCTGCTGCGCGTTCAATCCTGACGCCTTCACTTCCACATTTGCGCTCTTAGAATGTTCCTTGCTCTCACTACTGGACTCCACTCTGTTCGTGGTTTCGTTCCCGAACTCATCAATGAAGGTCTCCTCCTGAACTTCTTCCTCGAAACTCTCCTCGTAATGTTCACGGAATTCCTGTCTCGCTTGGATTTTTACCTCCTGCTTCTTCTCCTTCTTCTCCATGACCTCGTTCATCGTCTTAACGACGAGCTGTTGGCCGGCTTCAAGATGCTTGCTGTCAGACATTTTTCTGGTTTATCCTAAAACACATGTAGTGTACAACGTTTTAGGAAGATATTCATATTGCAAACATGAAAATCATCATTTATTTATTCATTCATGAAGTATTTTAAATTGATGGTCATTTTGTAAATTGTTATGAGACACATTTATATATATTTATGTTTAAAACGGATAAAACCAACATGGCACACGTAAAATAAAATTCCTGCTTTGAAAGAAATTGATATCGGTGTGTTGGCGCTCGGCCAGCGACGGAATGTTTGAACGAATTTAAATTCAGGTTGTAGAGAATTTAGTTCGGCCAGAGCTGGTCTCATTTTTAATTTGTGTGAACGTGATCAGAAATCATTGTCTTAGAGCAAGTGAAATATGAAATAGATTATTTTTTTAATAGTTTTCAGATATCTAATTCTATAGTACTTCGATTTAGAATATGAAATTTCAGATTTTCCTCAGATGTTTTCAAAAAATTTATGAGTCTCCTAAAATAACTTGAGAGCTGTATCCAATATCTGAAGTAACTATGTAAAAGTTCGCCTTTTATAAAAGCTCATGTTTAGCTTTAATTTAACGTAAATGGAGTTTTCAATGTATAACATACATGTATAACATTAAAAATTATTCTCGCCATACATGATTACAAAATAAAATAAAAATTTTGAAAATAATGCTGCAGATTTCTTATTAAAGCAGCACTTTTCGCGAAATCAAATTAAAGGTGAAAAATATTCTTGATATGTTAATATTAAGCAGAAATTATCCGAGCTACTCTAATTAAATAAATAAACACCAAATATAGCAACATGTAAAAAAAAAAATTGAAAAATGTTTTTAAACTTTACCATATTGCCACAACACTATGGAATTGCACTGAACTAAACAAAAATATACAAAAGCATATGCCTTTACCTGTTATGATAAGAATATTCAATAATAAATTCACTTTCAACTTTTTAAAAGGAGATAGAGATTGAGTAGCCTGTGATCGCAAGCTCGCGAGTACACTGAATGCGGGATCACGCTTTGTTCCGAGCTTTGTAAGCTCGCGTGGGCGGCTGCGCCTGCGTCTCCGACTCTCGCGTATTGGCCAAAATAGTTCCTACATCTGTCTTGGCAAATTATAAATTTCGCTAATTAATAACGAAATTGTCAGTCACTGGGTACACGCGAACTTTATACTAAACAACTCGAATAATTAATGTGATGGATGACTCGGGATGAGAGATCTCAGTTTCTCAAATATTGCCCTTGCCCGATTATTTTATTAAGTTTTTTAGTGCAAAAATAAAAACAAATTACATCCCAATTCACTGAAATAATAAAAAAACCTGTTAATGATAGTTGTACACCAAAGATTCCATATCATGGTGGAATTGATACAAAAAAAATTATTTCGTTTGGGGAAATCTTCATTTTATTGTTTTAGTTTTTATTCCTTTATTCGGTTTCATGTTTTTTAGCAAAGTTGCAAAAATAGAATATGTCATTTATGAATAAGAATACATAATAAATAAATAAAAAATACAGTTTAGTAAGTAGTACGTAAATAGTGCCTTTTAATATTTTTTTAATTTTTTTTAACGTAATCCTTTTTTTTCTATTTCGTGGCCCGGTATCAGATGGCATTTGAGAAACACTGGCTTAGGTTAATTGGGATAAATTACCCTCATTAACATATCTCAAGGTCTCTCTCCGTAATTGTTCACTTAGAGCAGAATAATCATTAACGGGTTTATTAAAAAAAATTAATGCAAAAACTAGTAATAGTTAGCTATATAAATACGATAGTGTAAACTATCGCTAATAACAATATCGTAAAGTAGATTTGTTTAAAAAAAAAATATCAAGTTCAATTCACAAACCCCAGAGTAACAAATTCAAAACAAGTGTTTTGAATTTAGAACTGTTTCAATTTCAGTCAAGATCGTATTGTAGTTAAGCTTTAAGTAATTAACCACTTTTAGAAAATAATGTTAAACTAATCAAACACATAAAATATACAGTTATATAACCTCTTTATTTACGGAAATCGAATAATAAAAGATAATGTACGAAACTGTGCAAGATGTGTATCCTGACAATAAAAGATAAGTTGTTCTATAGAGAAAGTGCTATCTTGGCTCCGCTCTGTCTAACAACAAAGGAATCCTTAGGGACTGTTTGTAGCTATTTTGGTTTAATTTTATACTAATATATTCTCCCTGAACTCAAGAGCAAAGTTCAGCAAACTGTAGCGCAGTCTTTAAAGTTAGATACTAATCTGGTATGGTGATAAAAATAACAAAATATACACAATCCCAAACTGCACAATGACCTGAGAACAGATATTTATGTGTAATAAAAATATTTGCCCCGAAATAGAATCGCTTTGTTTCGCAGGCAGGGTAATTAAAGAGAATATCCAATGGAGTTTGAACTTTATCTAAATCAAATATTTCAATAAAATAAATATTACCACAAAATTAATCATTTTGATTTTAGCCTTTTGTAACCTCAACGGGTTTAAACTCAAACAGAACTTCAATACGTACTTCATTTTCACTTTTTGAAAGAGAATAATATATATACATATATATGTACATATGTGTAAATGTATGTCTTTTGAAGAGCAGATATGTATATACTAACATATAAAG
>DWJZ01007297.1:0-12239 GCA_018249125.1 Asbolis capucinus
TGTCCTGTGTTTTCATTTCTATTGCGCCCATAAAGTTCTAGAAATTCTAATTTTAAATTTAAAGAATCTACGCGACAATATTAATTATGTAGATAAAAAAATAGTAGGCATCTGAATATTATAAATAACTCAGGCCACTGCAATTGCTAACTAGAAATGCTACAGTGTATTTAAACACACTTAAGTTAAACTATTTAAAAAGTATAATTGAAACATGTTTGAACACGTTTTATACAGAGTAAATTCCGTCCTAAAAAGTTATGTGCAAATAGCGCGTTAATGATGGCTATTTCGCTGAAGCGCAAAGCGCTGAATTTCTAAAAGATACTTA
The DNA here is from genome assembly GCA_018249125.1 of Asbolis capucinus. NCBI lineage: Eukaryota > Metazoa > Arthropoda > Insecta > Lepidoptera > Hesperiidae > Asbolis > Asbolis capucinus. Next base: position 332 of record DWJZ01007297.1, read on the forward strand.
AACCGGCATATATTACTCTCGCACTTAATAGAAGCCGTCGCAAAGCATGTTTAGACATAGTAGTAATAAAATTCCAGCGAATACAACAGTAAATTTTAGTGTTGGACTAATGGTCAAATAAAAACCCTTTGCTCCTTACAAACTTTGTAACAGCCGTCACGCCTGTCAGCAGTCACGAGTCAGCACTGGATTCATTAATTGAACTTCAAATATTTTGAATGAATTGTATTAACTCATCGAATTTAAAAAATTATTCTGTCAATGTTATTTAATTTGTATAGACGATGTTAATCTTTTGGAAAATAAATAAGTTTTTAAACTATATATTACGTTTATTGGGCTAAATTATTTCCTGAAACAGCTCTAGAACCGATCGCTTTTGAAAACTTATTGTGTCAATATGACTTAAAATTTTCTATAAAAGGTGTTAATGTTTTGAGAAATGAAGATTTTTTTAAACCGTAATTTGGGTCTATTGGGCTAACGTATTCCTGAAAAAGCTCTAGAACTGAGCTATTTCATCAAATGAAAACCTGGATCTAATTATACCTAAATATCTGTTATCTAATATAATCTGGAAAACTAATTAGCTTCCTATCAATACACTACGCGAATGAAACCGCTGACGGAAACTAGCAAGAAGCAAATTAGGACACATACGAGAATAATGTAAGATAATTCCGAAATATTGCTCTCAAACTTTCCTCTAGTAAGGTTCTTCAGTAAAATGTCACGTACCGAACATTTTAAGCGAGATACAATAATTCTGTCTTAGCACTTACTAGAAGCTATTGCTGGCGACATGTGCTTCGTATGTTTTGGGAGGAAGAATTGGTAATTTTGAGGGGAATTTGCTTTTTGAAAGGCCATATATTCATAAACGCTTCCTTTTGTGATACGGCGATCAAAAAAATCATATTTATAAATATACTACCAACATACATTTGGGGGCTTTAGTTTTTGATCCGATTTAGGACGCCATCTTGTCAAACTTACGTCAAACGTCCTACGAATGTCCCTGCAATTACACTTCAAGGAAAAACTGATAAAATAAAATCTTGAAAAATACTTATTTTATCTAGCTCCCCTAGTAGTAAAATGGGGATGATTTTTTTATTCAACTACCCCACCATGCGGGTTGTTGACTTTTAAAAACATTATTGAGATCTTGACAGTTTTTGAAGTATTTTTTTTTGATGACAATATTTTTTTGATGTATCTGATGTATGTCGTGGCCAGTTGAGCAACTTCACCACAGATGGCAGCAGTAGGCAGCCAAACATGTTTAAAATTGACCTATCTTTATCACATTTTCAATTCCCATTAGTATTAACTCCCATCGTAAAGTTAAAATGAAACATATAAAGTAAAAAGCTTCATATTAAGATAAACGGCGCTTTCATTAAACCACACAAAGTTTGTACCAGCACAGTTACCTATGCAATACAATTCTAACTATAATATAAAGCGAACCAGTTTATTTCTCAAATAGTCTGATCGAGACTGCCCTGAACCGAGTAAGGATAAAAGTAAATTTGGCTTAAGAAAACGGATCAGTCCTGTTAATCCGATATTATTCATGGAGAGACAAAGAGATATTTCATTTTGACGTTTGAAAACATTTTGCTCCAAAGCCGTTCGTAATAAGTTCTGCAAAACTGTAATATTTTTAGATTATTGCTATGTCCCTTTCAATAGGATTCCGATGCATGTTTGACGAGTATTTTAGATTTATTGGTATTCATATAGGCCAGCTGTGAGCAATATTTTTAATTAAATGGCCAATTTAAAATTCATTTTTGCAAGAGGGCCGCATATATGTAGATTAGTATCTTAAATAAGAATCAAATCTGTGAAACGTTTTAGAGATAATATGTAAAGTTTTTATATGATTAAATTTTGTATCATGTATTTTAATGTTAAATTTCATTATGTTTTGACATAGTGTATGAGTTTATTAAGTATAAAAAATAAATTTAAAAATGCTTAATGGGCCGCATGCGGCACGCGGGCCTCGGGTTGACTAAAATAAAATAAAAATATGAATGAACAATATGAAATATGTTAATAAATTACATTAAAAACTATAAATTAAAATAAAAAAAAATAAGTTAAAATTAAAATAAAATAAATCAAATCTAACTTAATTAAACACTAATACACTGTGTACTTATGTACTACAAGAGTGCGTTATACAAGTGCTGGAAGATTCGTGTCGCACAAAAGTCTTTGTGTATTATTGTCTTGTAAAGATAACAAGCTGGACCCGCGGCTTCACGTGCCCTTCTAATCATGAAAACGCTCATAAAGTTTTACCGTTAGCGTCCTACCGGTCGTTGCTTGTTTCTCAATCGCATTCAATCTAAATAAGCCGGATATATGCGCTATTTATTAATATAATATTTCTTTGTTTTATTTTTGTAAACACAGTTTTGTTAGTTCTCAACGCCATCTCTTGTGAAAAATACGTACTATAGTTATATCTCTATACTGTAGCACCCTGCTCTTATGTCAATAATTTCCGCAGCGTTCACGGTATAAGAAATTTATCGATATTCTGAAACACTGGTTTATATTTTTCATACGGATCCCTACTTTTTGAAAAAAATTATCCAGGTTCATCAGGAATAATGTAGATTTCTATTGGTATTTTTTTTCCAAATTGGCTCAGCACTTTTCGACACTATTCTCCTGAAACAAACCTCTCGATTATATGTAGTATCGATTGAGATTCAGGATAGCTATCCTTATGTAGCATATTCACGATAACGTTTAACCAGATGACCCTCGAAACTGATTAACTGACCCGAGGGGTTCCAAATAGTTATGAACGGTATTGCCAATCAACCGTTCCGTATAATTATCATAATTTCTAAACAAACACGCTCTCAAGGTATTAGGAATGCTTTGTTAATTAATTACTAACTTAATACAAAGTTGAACGGAATTAGACACTTGATTAATTAGTAGTAGAGTTACTAATTTTAATTGTCTAATTACTAATAGACGAACGTCTTAAGTTTAATTTAACGTCTCAACCCAACAATGTCCACTATTGAGTACGGGCCTCTTCTCTGATTGGGAAGGTTAATGCTGTCCACCACGCTGGTCAACTGAGGTTTGGCAGACTTCACACACCTTTGAGTTTTGCAAACTCCCCAGCATGCAGGTTTCCTCACGATGTTTTCCTTCACCGTTATAGCGAGTGACAATTAAATGCCTAAAACGCACATAACTCCGAAAAGTCAAAAGTGCGCGCTCTGGGATTCGAACTCGGACCCCCCGAGTAGGAGGCCGAGCCACTAAGCTATCACCGTTATATCTTTGAAAAGTTGAACTGAAGCGAACTGTGGTATTTGGTTAATGTAATGAATAGGATTTTATGTATTTTTAATGTTCTTTTTTAGCATCATATCAAAAAATAATGTAAGTTCGTGAAAAGTCGCATTTTTAGTCCCGCACTAGCATTTCCTGAGCTCTGGCATGGAGAAAATTGTAGTCTTGTTTTAATCAAACCTGTCTACCGGAGGTCGTGGGTTCAATCCCCACCCACCCACAAGCACGAATGTTAATTCTGTATCTGGGTGCAATAAAAATGTCTATATAATTTTTTTAAAATATGTATTTTAAACTCGAATCACCGTGGACTATGTATATAATGCTGTGTTACGGGTACTCACTAATGTATTAGTGTCAAGTGTCATCTATCGGTCATCTGTCAACCTGTCAAACGTTTCTCATCGCCACCACAGTTCAGCCGGGACTAGGATCCATGTAACTGGATCGAAATGTCGACGCAAAAAACATATAACTTGACTATCCGTTACACGGCAAAATATATATGTTTAGTAGTTGCCTGAACACCATAGTACAAGCTAATACTTAATTTTGGATCAGATGACCGTGTGTGAGTTGTCCTGAGATATTTATTTATATATTCGTAACCCAAGAACAAATCTATCTGCAACATATTTACCTCGGTTGGAAATTAAACCTTTTCGCAACAGTGAATACTAAGTAGGTAATAGTATGTAGATAGGTTGTTCTTTCTGAATACTTATTCGTCCTGAATTGTGTTCCAAGGTGCGTGGTAGTCCTACTAACTGGGACGTTGAACTAATGAGGGCAAGTCGGCCGTTTTCATATTTGCACAAATTACATTAACGCTTATTGCTCCGCAACTTAGAGATCTCGGATTGAACAGACTGGCGATTTAGACGTTTGGATATCTGCGTTTATTATTAACTGGCGTACCCGGCGCGCGTTGCCACGCATTAATTGTACAACTGTGTCCAATCGATACAATTTTGGTACAAAAGGTTTTGTATTTTCCAGAGAATTTTCAATAAAGTTGCAAAAGAAATCTGTTTTTTGCTGTATTAGCGGCTTAGAATAGAAAACTCTATCCCATGCTGACCTACCATGGTGTGGTAGAAGGCGTATCCACGATCAGTTGCTGCAGTTGGAAATGTACCGCTTCTCACGTTTCTTTCTCTTCCCCGCGTCCATTACTTCCTTCCTGGCAAGCAACGCTTTCACACCTGTTTGATATCAGTCCATGGGCGGCGGTGATTACTTACCATCAGATGACCCGTCAGCTCGTTTGCCTGCTTATCATATAAAAAAAACAGTGCTCTATCTCCTACAAAGTCTATAATGAATAAAAAAACTCACAAACAAACTTTGATTTTTATGTATATATATAAACAAAATATAATCTATGACAAAGATTTTTACTAGCCCGATCAGAACTGGGAGCAGAGCAGATCATTTCACGCATCTTTGTCTTTAGTTACTCCACAATACTATAATATCCCTTGACTATGAATTGAGATTTAACATGTAGTGTGAAAAGATAGGCCATGGCAGCATTGTGACCCACAATTATCCCACTAGTGGGCTCGGGCATCCACTCACCATGTGAGGGATACAGACCATAGTCCACTACACCAAGTGCGGTTTGATGGACTACACACAAACTCTTTAAAAACTCTCATGAGTGCAGGTTTCGAAGCAAATGGCCAACTTCTGATACGCATATAAATTAAAAAATTAGACGTGCGCTCAGGATTTAAACCCAGGACTTTCCGTTAGAGAGACCATTTTAAACCACTTGATTAAAATATAATGTATAAATTTCTTAGTATATTCGCCCATAATGTGCTAAATCGTTAATATTTCGTATCTGTTTATAACATCAGTTTCGCGGATACAATCTGTTGCGGTTTGTAACTGGAGCGCAGCGTGCCTCGGCGGTTGTGAAGTGTGATTTAATATTACGTCAGTTCAATTACTGGATAGCTACATGAATATTTTAAATAGCTTATGATATTACGATAGATTTATTGTCCTACTTAATTTTATTTTCGCAGCAACGTCCGCGTCGTATTCCCCTCTTAGGCGCATACTAAACATTTTAAATCTATACGGGTACTCACGAATCGTTTATTATTACACTATAGGTACAGTAATAAACAAATCGTGAGTACCCGTTTACATTTAAACAGGCGGCTCGTAAATTCGACAGCACTTCAGGCTATAAAAATAAGGATAGTTTTCTATTGATATTCCAAATGTCAGCGTTTCTGCCGCCGCGTGTAATCCGCGCCTTAGCTATGATAACGTGGCAAATCTGTATAATTACGTTACACGACTTTCCCTACTTCACGTCTACGTCTTTGTACGTTGATTGTCGTTTACGTAATTGCCTACATTTTGTACCATCGGGCGGCACTTGTGTTTAGAGAACTGTGTTACGAAATACCTAGAGTGCTCCTGGAACAAACACTTGAAAGACATTACGTTACTGAGGCCATAAACCGTGTTATGTGTGTGTGTTTTTACTTCGAGTGACATCATAGTCATTAAAAGTAGTGATAGCCGATTTGAATGTCTCTCGAACGGGAGGTCCTCGGTTCAAATCTTGCGGCGCTATTTTCAAAGTTATGTGCGTATTAAGTAACTAGATACTACGACATAAAAAAAATAGCCGGACAAAACTGGTTCAAGATAGCACAAGACAGGAAAAGATGGAATTCGAAAAGGCCTTCATCTGTGAAGGATTTCCTGCATACTAAATAATGACATAATTAACTTCTGACATAATTAATTTCTGACATAATTAATTTTTGACATTGTAGGAACATTTATTTAATTCGACATCATTTATGATTAATTGTAATTATATAAAAACATAATTATTTGATATTAATTCAACATATATTATGTTACGAACTGTAAACATTGGTATGCAGGAAATAAAAGACTTTTTTATTTTTTTAATTTTTTTTTATCATTTTTACGGTAAAGGTGAACATCGAGCGAAAACCTGCACTCCTGAGAATTCTCCATAAAAGTTCTCGAAGGTATCTGAAGTCTACTAATCCTTGGCCATCCAAACACTTGACCAGAGTGGTGAACTATGGTCCATTTTTCTCTTTAATACATACACATACACACACACAAATACAACATTAGATTTAATATTTACTATAAGAGATCTTATGTGTAATTAGTATAAGTTTTTAGCATATATTAAAAACATTACTCCTTTCCGTGTTCACGTAAATGACTGCGCCACGGTTTTTAATAACAGTTGCAGTTGTTGAACAAATACAATTTGTAACGTGTTATAATGTTCAATAAAATCTTTTAATCTTTTATTTTTTATTTTTCGCATTAAAAAATAGCTTATGTTTCGTACGTACGATGTATTCAAAAGGTACGTCAAAGCACAACTTTTAGATAAAGGCAAGATAGAATATTACATTTACGATAAGTATATGAAATAAATGTACCGTATCCAGGTCCACGTTTTTCAGAAAATACATTCTTATTTCTTGTACTTTTTGGTATTATATATAATAAGTGCTTACTAATTGAAAAGATGTGCTTAGGAGTTTCTTTCGCCGTTTCTTCTCCTCAAAATAGCACCTGTCCGAAACGGTGGTAGATTAAAAAAATATTGACGTTCGATGAAAAAAAAAATGATAAAAAAGTGTATTTTTATTACCTGTGTGAATGAATAAATTTTGATTTTCATTTTGACTTACGTTGTTGTGAAACGTTCACGGTGGTAAAGTAGGAGAGCCGACTCGACCAGTAGGACAATTATGGGTTGCGATGAGCGTGCTATAAAATTAGGCAACGATTGTAGTTGATCAGCCAAGTTAAGCAAACAGGAGAGGAAACTGGGTAGCGGCTAGTGACATTTTTTGTGTGTTTTCAGGCTTTGGGTTGTCCAAAGCAGTTTATATTTAGATCGTTCGGTCGACAGCAGTCGATAACCCTTGTCGGAGGCCTGAAGACCGATACTGGCAAAAAAATTTGAGCACTTCCGTATTCCGGAGGGCAGGTAAAGTTGTTATTGTTAAAGTTATTCTAGCAGCCGTTGAATCATGTTGAAGGATACATCCACATAACAACTTTCTCCTGGCTGTGGTTAAGCCGTCTGAACCTCAGGTCTAGCATAAGAACTTTGGATTGGCCATTAAGCCCTCCACTAATCCACAACTCAGGTCCAGCATAAGAACTTAGGACCTTGGATTCGCCACTAAGCCCTCCACTAATCCACAACTCAGCGATGAGGTCTACTCCTCAGTACTGAGAAAACATACACAATAGAAGCTCATTGCGTTGAAGTACCAGGGTAACAGGAACGCGCGAAATATTTTCTTAATTACAGAGGAAAGACAAAAGACGCTCAAATTACTCGACGCTCGGATTGCGTGTGTAACAGAATGAAAATAATATGAGCTAACTCATTATTTTTAATGTATAATTTGGTTTAAAGTCATTTCTTAATTACACTAAAGATTATAGCTACCAACGAGATTACAAAGAACGAAGTAAAAATAATAAAATACCTTTAAATTTCATTATTCGTTTTCCTTTATAATATTCGAAATGCGAACGTAACTCTGTTACGCTTTCACGTCCAAAGCACTGAACTGATTTTGATGCACATTTGTGCTATGATAGACTAGCGTTTGAGAAATAATATAGGCTACTTTTTAACGTGAAAAACGGCTTGACAGGGTTGAAGGATGATAGGTGTTCATTATCCAAAATATAAGAATATCTCTGCATTCATTCACTAGATGTGATGTTGACGGTGCGGTGTAAAGAGTGGGTTATGGGTAACAAGGGGGTTGAAGGGGGGATAATAGAGGGTGAATTATGAGGAAGGCGTACCACGCAGACGAAGTCACAGGATAAATCTAGTAGGTTAAAACATAAAAAATTCGAAGCTTATTTTTGTTTTACAATTCTATTATGGTTGACAGGCCAGTTGGTCTAGTGTTTAGTGAACCTGACTGCTACACCGTCGTGGGTTCGATTCCCACCCAGGTCAAACTTTTCTGTATTGAGCAGAAATGTTTGTTCTGTGTGTCTGAGTAAATATCTATATAAGTATGTATTTAAACGTATATATTATGTTTATCAGTTGTCCTATCACCATAGCACAAGCTAACGCTTAGTTTGTTCAGATGGCCGTGTGTTAGTTGTCCAAAGATATATATATCTATATATAAAGATATATATATATATATATATATCTCTTCTGTCCAAAGATATATTTATGTAGATATTAATTTATAGTTCATCTTTAAATAAGGACAAGAAACGCGACAGCGCGTACCAAACCTCAACTATGAAACACGAAATGTATAGTTAAAATGACGAAATATACTATATTAGCAACCTAGCAATTGTAACCTAATTAGGCAACACCTAAATTATATACCTCTCGTATCTACACAACCCATCTTCCAATCTCATCTAAATCCAAATTAATACTGCCATAATAATTGTATTAATTTGTAATGCTAACAATATACTGCAGCGTAGTGTTGACACATCGAATATAAAATAAAAACATCTCTCTCTGGTAGGTCCCTCATGTCTGAAGATCGTGGTCAGCATCAAGACTGCATTTGGTACGGATGATCTGCCTTCACCGGTTTCTGACATCTGCGTAAAATCTGGAAGACGATGAGTTTTTCACTTGATCTGTCCACCTTGCTGTTGAACGACCGCGGGATGTACGAGCGACAATCTATGCGTAGTAAAAAAATTACAATTCAGTACTTAAAGAACCGGCGTTCATAGATTGCGTCGATTCTAATAGATCTTCCAAGTTAAGCAACAGGCCGGTAAGTTAACGGCATAGATTCATTGACGGTTCCGTGCTTTAGAGGACAGGCAAAGCCATTGGACTCGGTTGTTATCGTTAGATAGTCGTTCGATAAGTCATGTCGTTCGTCAATGACAATGACATGAAGGCGCCGTATTTAAACAGACCCTAGAAGGAGGGAAGAAGTCACATTTACTCATCAATAATACTCCAACAGAAGTTTCAATTAATGACTTAAGAATTTTAAAAATCGCAGGTTTTCCGATTTTTTCCGAGGCTCACCGCAAATTATAATGTTGTTAGGTGCGGTACATTTTAATTAATACATGTTTTATTTAAACATTTATTGAACGAAAAATCTAAATTCAAGCTGGACCCAAAAACAAAACATCGACAGTCTACTCTAAAATTATACATACATATAGTCTGCCGCCTGCACGCGGCCGTAACGCTTTTTCGTGACGGAAAAAATCCTAATATCCTTCTTTTTTATAGAAGTTTCCCATCAAAAATAAAACTTAATTTAAATTTCATTTTGCAATACAGAAGTGGTGCAGTTATGGTATGTAGATCTTCAATGCGTGCATCAGGCTTTCTCAGTTAAGAGTAGAAACCCATGGTTGTTGAAAACGTGAAGTTTAAAAACAACAAAATTTGCTATTGCATTGCACAGAGGAAAATTTTGATTGGTTAAGAAAAATAGGCTAAAAACAATACCAAAAAAAGTTCTTGAATCGCGTACGCTGCGGAAATTATTGACAATAGATCAAAATGATGTACTACAATTTTATAGAGGACATCAATATCTACAAATGAGTCTATGATACCATGTGTTCAACTGTTATAGTTATGTCACAATAACTACTTTTTCTGGTAACTGGCCCTTCCGACGCGATGGCAATTTCTAGTCTTAGATATTATGTGCGAGCTGCAAGTGTGAATCTTAAAAATCTTGTTTGTAAACTTCAGTCCATGCATCAGACTTCTTCAGTTATGAGGAGAAACCTGTGCTGAGACACCTATAACGATTGAAACCAACAAACGCCATTACCTACTTTCCAAGTAACAATGACTGTAGGTGTCGCCACCAGGTGTCGCCACGAAATCGAAATTATACAAAACACTTCCGTGACACGTTACCTTACTTATTTTCGCTTCAACGCAGAATTTGTTGTTCGTACCGAGTCTGCGGTCGGTGGAACAAATGCTTGAATAGTCGACCGAATTCCGTGCGAGTTTTTATAGAAAAACTTCGAACAAGAAATTGTAGAGTTAGAAAACAAACGGTCAAGTGCGTGTCAATCCAAACGTTGTTTAGGGTTCCGTAGTTGACTTAATAACTTATTATACCATTGATATTTGCTTTCCGAGATAGATTTCTTTTTAAATTTACTATATACTAGTTTCCGCCCGTGGTTTTGTCCGCACTGTAAAAAGTAGCCTTTTATTCCAGACTATCTCTGGGCCAAATTACATTCAGACCCGTTAAGTAGTTTCTGCGTGAAAGAATAACAAACATCCATCCTAACAAACTCTCGCATTTATAACAATGTTACTGCCAACTGTCTACTTTCTTTTTAAGCATTTTAAAATAAATGCACTGAGACATCCGTTATGAAAGACCAATTCAACGATGTCCCACACAGTGCAGTAGACCTGTGGTATGTCCAAAAACCCATCAAAATAAATTGCTTCAATCCACTGGTGGTCCACTGAGCGTGGGTCACTCCCACATCACCGGAGTGATGGAGCTAAAGCCAACCTAAGCGTTGAAAGTTTTATGCCACGTGGCTTATCGATTGCTGTCTTACGATAACAACCGAAACTGAGGGCTCAACGTGCCCTACGAAGTATTTAAAAATTCTAATCTAGCATATTTTGCCATGATTACTTTTATATGCCAAATTACAGCTTTCCAGCACAAAAGGTTTCCGTACAAAACTGAGAACAGACGGATTACAAAAATAAGGGTTTCTATTTTTATACGGAACCCTAAAACGAGCAAGTTTCCAACATTTTATGGTGTACATAATGACGCAGCTGGGACCGAATGACTTTCTAATCAAATTATTGGTCACTTCTGTGGTTTTAAAATATTTTAAAGTCTACGTTGTTGCAGAATTTGAAATAGTGGTTTTACACATAATTTTATTATTTTATGGTATAAGCCTTCGAGGGGGTCAGCTGATGCTGAGTGGTCACCGCCACACATGGATATTAACAACGCCAGGTTGAAGTAACCTATTATAATCTTAGATTGTAGTACTTATTTTATAAGTTAACGAGCAGACGGACAGACGACTGTTAGTAAGTGTTCACCGCCTACGGACATTAGCAACGCCAGATTGGGGTGTTGCGCTATGGCGTTGCCTGCCTGGAAAGACGTAATTAACTGGCGCGCAGTGAAAACACAGAAAAATTAGAATCAGTACATTGTCGAACCAAACGGAATCAATAACAATACCATTTGACCCCAGGAAAACCAACGACATATAGCTACAGAACTGGTCACATTTGATTACCAGCTGTTCCAGATGTATATATTTTTTATACTTAGAATAAGTTAATGCTTGCCACGGATCCCATCTAATGAAAAGGGGCGATGATGTCTAAGGTGTTGGGTGCACTAACTTAGTAAATGCCTATTCACTCTTATTTAAAGACTCCTATCATACGTGGGCATAACATTGACGCAGCAAGTTATTCCAATCCTTCGCAGTACGCATAATAAACGACGAAGAAAACCGCGTCGTTCGAACTGGCGGGATGTTC
>DWJZ01007298.1:0-12238 GCA_018249125.1 Asbolis capucinus
ATATCTAGTATATTTCAATACTTTATGCGTTATATTTGGAAGTTGAATTCTATTTGGATTGAATAACATCCCATTATCAAATTAAACAGTCTTAAGGTTATCAATATTGTTATCGACGAGCGTTCCTGTGAACTAGACGATTTATTTTATGTATAAAAAATATTATATTATTATGATAGCTTACAATTCTATCAAGTGTGTTATTTCATAAAATGTTGCTAAACGTAAATAACGATAAAAAGTTGTAAATGATTGAAAGCAATTTTTTTTTGTAATTTTGTAAGTTGTTTAATTTATCCAATGGCATGTATCCATATTGTATTATCCAGCTATGGCTACTAATATTTTTAAATACAATTTTAACTAATCTGCTTAATACTCTGGTCCTCTTCAGATACCAGCACAAAAAACGTGTTCCATGGCGGTTCATCAATTCCTCGGGGACAGATAAAAAGAAATATTATAAGCTCAGGGGCTGCCATATAAAAATGTACATCAAAACTAGACTAACCTGAAGCTTTAGCTTGTGAAACTCGATCGGTATTATGTACATGATGGGCAACTCTGTGACCAACACCTTAGGGTGAGAGCGACGCAGGCAGCCATCCTCTAGATCCCACCGGGCGCCTTCCAGGTACAGCCCGCGGATGTAGCAACCCTATACAGCAACGCTCGTTTTCATATTCATGTTATGGGCCAAGACACCATACATAAATCGGTAAATAAAAAAATATAATAATTAAAAAAATATACTTTAGTCCCGAAACCACTTCGTATATTTAGCTGTAGATCATTTAATTTGCTACTATAGTTGTAGATCATTTAATGGCGTACAATTTTTGTAGGGTTGCTGCTAGTTTACAAAGTCCAGCACGAAAACCTTTTCCCACGATAGTGACTGGAGGACAAAAGTAGCGACCCTACTAACTTAAATTTAAGCTTATACCACCCGTTATATACCCCTAATGTGTAGGGGACACACAAAAATATGGTATATACAGTTGTTAACTTTGCTAACAATGGATAGTGTGACTAGATCGTGTTCGCACTATGGATAGTATGACCAGTTTATTAATACATTTATAATATTAGAAGGATGGGTACCGAGGGCGCGCGCTCCTCGATGTCGTCTGGCGACGTGAAGCGAGTGACGCGCGTGAACTGCGTGGAGCGGTCAAGCGGCCACGTGTGCGCGCGGCACGCCATTTGAATGTGCGCGATCAGGTACGACTCGGGCACCTGCAGCCCCGACAGCCACATCACCACCGGCTCCTCCATCGTTGCCTGCACACACACACATACACAAAACGCTTTCAACTCATCTGGCGCACGTGTGCACTGCACACAAAGAAAGCAGTAGTGGAAGAAACAAACCTAATAACAATAGATAGTTACTTTCACATTAATAATATTAATAAGGATATTAATATTCACCCAATCGGTATATTGCTTGGTCCTACTGATGAAGTAGTCAATCCAGCCGCCGAGCGATTTGCATGTGGCGGGCGTGAGCGAGCGCCATGCGGCCGGCAGCTGTCCGTTGTACAGCGACACCGACACGTTGTCGAGCACCGCGTCCATGCCGATCTCGCCCGCCAGCGCCTTGCGGAGCTGAGAGAGCGTCACCGACATGCGACCGATCAGACGGTTGAACCTGTCGCAACAGAGGTTATGGTATATCCAGGTATATAGGCGTACCGACAGGAGAGAAGACAGCTGTCCTCCCTTGCCAAAAAAAGTGCCTAAAAATATATCTTAAGCCCCTATGCCTCCTCCCGGGTCAGAAGATGAGAATGTGCAGAGTATAGAGTAAGATGCAGTGGTAGCTAACCTCTCGAGCTCCTGCAGCAGCACGACGACGGTGGGCGTGATGTTCATCTCGAACTGCTTGCGCACGCGCCAGATATCATACAGCGCCGGCAGCTTGCCCAGGATGTCCACCGCGATGCAGTCAATGAACTCCTCGCGACTCATCGCGCCGCCACCCTCACCTATATACCCAAACACGTATGTATATGTATATGCACACAAATAACACACATTTACATTATTGATATTTCATTTTTTCATTTGCGTTGCGTGTTATGTGGCAATTGCATGTACTTTATAAATAAATAAATATCTTTGGATAATTCACACACGGCCATCTGACCCCAAATTAAACGTTAGCTTGTGCTATGCTGATCAGACTACTGATAAACATACATATATACTATCAAATACAAACTTAAATTATTACACATCCAGACACACAGAACAAACATTCCTGCTCATCACAGAAAAGTTTGACCTGGGTGGGATTCGAACCCACGCCCACCGGTTTAGTAGTCAGGTTCACTAACCACTAGACCAACCGGCCTGTCAAACTTATTTACTGAAAGCACCTTATGAATCATGGGAGGTTTCGGTTTGTGAATGACCACTGTAGAGGCGGTTCAGGGATAGCGCCCATGTGTAATCAATGGCCCTTTATAGTAGGCGATCAGTAAAAATACAAAAGATTCTTAAAGTATACTCGTAAGTTTGCTATCGCGTTCGAGGTCGGCCTTAACATGGATACGGATGTTTGTGAAGCCCTGACCTTCATGTCCATGTGTAGCGTGAGTCCATACATTTGTAATAGGTAACGTACGTCCCTAATATTTCTGACTATTAATGACAAATATTACGTATATTTGCTAAACATGATATAGGTATGACTTACCGTTTGATATTGCTATCCTCATGTAAGCATTTAAAAGTCAAATACAATTAACATAATCATAATTATATAAACATAAAAAATCTATAATATATATTTAATTATAATGGAAACTAGATCTTACCTACAATTTTTTTGACTAGCAGCATGTAATAATAAAACGTGTTATGAACAAATCAAATAATACATTATATGAAATATAGAAACAATGGGTTTTTGTACACGCTACGCTATACATGTAGGATTTGAGGCGTAATATTATCGAGAACTTCAGGTCATCCGGATTGCATTGAAGGTGTATAATAAATAGTTACTTGTAATTCCAAAAAAGAAAAATCTTATTATGACCAATATTTATACAAATGAATAACCATTCATATGTAACATAAGTAAAGGCTGCTCCTGTTGGGAATCTCGCTTCAAAGACTTAGTCTCAACACTGTTTGTACTTCATGCCTCCATCTCATTGCCGTCGGGTCAGCGACACAAAAGTGGCTCGACACTTGAAGTGTGTGTGCGTAGAATATTTATCAAACTTAAACTTTATTTCGTTCTGAGTTCAAAGCAATATTGTTATTCGAATATTTTCGAGCCAAGCCGATCACTTTTAAGATACCAATTGTCTACCGAGACATTAGACAATACCGCGGGATTGGTTTTTAATTTTAAATCCGTAAATTTTAAGATATTGTAATAAGAATGTATGAATATTGTGTACGTAATCTCCTGTCTTTCATTAAATGAGCTCGATGTTCCTATAATGAAATAAAATATTTTGATTGACTTTCGTTGGCAATTCTACGATGTATAAGTGTACTCATGCGGACAGTATTTTCTGTTCTATAGGACGCGAAATCTAGTGTATTCTTGATAGAAGTTTTTAGTCTTATCTCAACTCACTGGTCTGCGGCTGCAGTTCAATAAGGTGCATCCACATCTCACGCACCGCCTGGCTGAAGTACCCGATCTCCGCGTTCGGGTGCAGCCCGAACACCTCGGGTGTGTTTGCCAGCGGCAGCGTGTCGATGAAATCTGGAACGACAGATACACATACTGTTTCCTATTGCGTCATATTATCATATAGCCATTGTTATTAAATATATATATATATATATATCTACAAGTTTTCGATCAAGGACGATCTAGGCAAACCTTTTCTATTAGTTTTAAATAAATAACTCAATTGATTTTAAACCTGCGATGTCCCGAACAATGGTTGTGCTATTGATATCTTCTATCAGTCGCTTTCTCTAACACTATGACAGATTTTTTTAGTATTAGAAAATGATACATTATATATTTAGTATAAGAATCGTTTGGTATTAGAAAATTATATATTACGCTTCTAGTAGATGATTTTTTTGTTATCAGAAAATGATACATTAAGCATCTAGTGTCTGAATTGTTTGGTATTAATACGCGAATTGTTTAGTATTAAAAAAATATGCATACATTAGTCGTCTCTTACGTGGATTGTTTCATGCTAGTAGGAGAATGTTTGCATTTAAAAACGCCTAGTATTGGTAGTAGAAAATAATACATTAAGCGTTACGTAAGCTGAGCATGTTCTAACCAATGTACTCGTCGCGCTCGCCGTCGGGCGGTATGACGTAGTCGAAAGTGGAGTCGCGGTAGAAGTGGAACGGCTGGAAGCGATCGAACAGGAACTCGCCCATGTACTCGTCCATGTAGGTGCGTACCACACGACGGTCGAAGTCGTCGATTACGCGACCGCCGTACATCACCTGATATCAACAAAAACATCAGATCCCAAATTAAATATAATTGTAGAAAAATATAACATTATTTTTTTTTATAATAACATGGTCGAAATGTTCTACCCCCTTAACTACCTGGACTACTACCTGGTCTACCTGGAATGTCCCCTGAACTACCTCCTGAATTACCTGGACTCCCTGGTCCATCCCATGCCTTATATTCTACTCTACGTTTACCTCGATTTTATTATCAACTACAAACGGTACACTTTTTTGCAATCTCGGCGGAAATGAATTAACATTTGTATTATTGATATCAATTGTAGGTACTAATAGTATTACTATGAGTAGATGCACTGGTACATATTAGTTTGCTCCACCAATCTGCATTGGGGCAGCGTGTTGGAATATACTCAATATACTCCAAGCTTCCTCAGTATATCCTCACCTCGCCGAACAAGTACTTGAGCGTGGCCCAGGGCGTAGGCCCCTTGTCCGCGGCACAGCGCTCGAGGTAGCACTGCAGTATCTGCATGCACACCACGAAGTCCGACTCGCTGAAGTCGTACGCTATGTTCCAACCGATCTTGTCGTACTTGCGTCGTTCCTGACAATTAAAAGATCATCAGATCATATTGATATATTACCATAAATATAGCAGTCATAATTACTAAGTAAGAGTAAAATGGCAGTTACAAATCGAAAAATTTAAAAAATACTGCACTACGAAGCTATTTTGAAAACAAATTTTTATGGAAACAACCAACGTCAACTTAAGTTTTTTTAGTATCCAGTTGAATGTGTTTTATGTCCTAGATATTTTATCGACTTGGGTAAAGGATACTGAATTATTTATATTAAGAAATCCCATAATTTAAATGCAATAAACATCAATACTAAGTCTCTTAACGCTAAGGAGATATCAAACGCGAGAGACTACAATCAGTACCTGTACGACGGCATGGAAGAAAGCGAGCACGTACACAAGCTTTTTGAACTGCGGATGCACGCACTCGTCGAGCGCGTGCGTGCGCATCTTGAAGTATGTGTTGCGTAGGTTCAGCTTCAGCCCGTTGGGCGGCTCCGTCACCACTGTAAGTGGTTACCGGTAGTACCAATTAATTTGATTTGGTTTAGAGCATAAAGTTTGATTATAGTGAATTTCTAACTATGGATAACGCTTAGCCTAAACCAGTGAACCTAGAAAGATGAAAATGTTAATGATAATTAACCAACAAGTTACGAACTCGTAACTGTTACTGACCGACAGATAACTCACTGACTGCAATGGACCGAGGAACATATGTAGAAGATGTTTAGTATGTACTCGAGGGAGAGAGCAAAAATCCTTAAAAAATCACCTTCTTAAGGAGGTTAAAATGGTTCTGAATTGCTCTTAAGAAGTCGCAATCAAGTTTGTTTTCGTTAACTAAGAAATCACTTTTAATAAATCACCTTTCGTAACTAAAAATCAGGGGATCCTATTTTTATGCCTATTGGAGATTTTTTGGAAATTTTAACATAACGTAGGCTTTGTTACGGTATGAGAGCTTTATTACGGTTTTTTCAAATTTCATTTAAGTATATTAAATTGTTTATTTATTGCATTAGCACCCTTATATATCAACGCTATTGATAGCAAAATTACTAACCATTAACAAATAAAAAAGAAATGCGTATAGAAATTTCAGCAAACCTTTAAGCGACCGCTGTAATATCCCAATGGGGAAGGTTGGCGTGGGGTCAGTGGTGAGCCACAGCCGGTACTCTGGATGCGGCTTGGTCATCATCTCCAGTTGCTTCTCCAGTTCGCGCAGGAACGACACCAGCAGGTGGCAGTTCTGGAGGATCAGCCACTGCCCGTGGGAAATGGCGCCTTCCAGCAGCGCTAGAGCTGCCTGTTGAGAGTTAAAATATGGATAAATATCATTGTTATTGGCCTATCAACTAAAATATAAATCTCTTTAGTCGATGGAATAATCAATGTTAGAGATTGCGCTTCGACTCAGTATGAATTATTAATGTTCCAATGTAAAGTTGCGTTTTTGGAAATGGTAAAATCGTTCTGTTATTACTATTTGGTAGCATTATAGTGATGTTTCAACTAACAACACATGGCATGATATCTTTAGGAACTTTCTTCAGAATTCTCTAGAATAGATTTTGGTACCAAAATTACTGATGGGACATGAGTTGATGCGCACAGATGCGCCCCGGGTATAGCTAGCTGATAAATAAATAAAAAATATCCATAACGAAGTTCTTATCAAACGTAAATAAAATAAAAGTGTCATTCTTACCCCCTCCTGCCCCTGCCCCAGCGACAGATACTTGAACTTGCCGCCGCCGAAGCCGCACTTATCCGCCAGCTTCATGAGGTCCGCGGTGGGATCCGAGCCGGGGCTCAGGATGAACACCACCGGGGTGTATGGTGTCGTCTGTTCCACTATCATGTCCAAACTGAAGCAAAATACACAAACAATATATGTATAACTGTATCATATAATGACGCATACAATAAAGAATCAATGTACATATATTCTACTAGAAATTGCCCTCGCTCGGCTTAGCTTCGAAAGAAGAGTTGTCCCGTAGCTTAATACTACTACTACTACATACTAATTTTACCCAATAATCCCTCAGGAACAAAACAGTTTTCTGGAATAAAAACTATCCTATATCCATTGTCCTTACATAAGCTACAAACCTGCAAAATTTAATCTAAATTGGTCCAATGGTTTCGGAGTTGCCATACAAATTTTAACCTGTTATCCTGCGGGAAAAAACCCATTTCATGAGATAAAACCTATCCTATAACCGTTCTGGGATTTTAAGCTTCGTATATGCCAAGTATCACCTAAATCTGACCAGTGGTTATTGCATAAAACTCGAACAGACAGACACAATAAATCCAAAAAAATGTTTTGGTCCCTATATCCATAACAAAGCCTCCCGGCATCAAAATAAAAGAAAATAATTGTACAAAATTGACACTGTTACAGTTTAATATTAGTATAAATCACCTACATATAGATAAAAACTACAGCATTAAGGGTTGCTTCACAGAAATCTTATGCTATTTATATACTAATAAATAGTTATAAACACTATTAAACATAATATTTTAGCCAAAAATGCGTGGGCGATACCCACGGTGTTGCTAATGTCGATATCAATTATCATTAGGTGTTTTCTATTGCATGTGTGGATAATTGATCTCGAGATGCATCTTTAGCCTAGAACTACACAAGTACATTTACTTTTAGAAGCCCCATAAGCGGAGAAGTCATTTGGAGTTTAAGGTTAACGCTCAAAACGAATTCGCTCTAAGCGTTTCAGGTTAGCGGTGCATACTGCATTTCGTAATCCATTACCTGATGACGGGCGGTGTAATGTACTCCTCGCCCATGGTGACGGTGATGTAGTCGGTGAGAGCGCGGTAGATGCGGTCGACACGGAAGCAGCGCAGCAGCATCAACAGCTCGAACGGGTTCACCTTGTCGCGGTACCCACCCGGCACCTCGTTCACCTCGGGCGTGTCGCTGTCGAACCACTGGCACACAAAAATAATAAATATCTTTGGACAACTCACACATGGTCATCTGATCCCAAACTATACTATATATATACTTATAAATCATATACTATATATATACTTACGGCACACAAAAATAATAAATATCTTTGGACAACTCACACATGGTCATCTGACCCCAAACTATACTATATATATACTTATTAAAATATATACATCCAGACGCACAGAAAAAACATTCCTGCCCTTCGCAGAAATGTTTGACCTGGGTGGGAATCGACCTTTGGTGTAGCAGTCAGGTTCACTAACCACTAGGCAGACTAGTGGTTAGTGAACCGGTTGACCAATAATTGACTGGCCTGTTGGTCTAGCGGTTAATAAAACTGATCGTTAAGCTGGTCGTGGATGTGAAACCCATCCAGGAAAACTCGGGTTCGATTCCAGGATGATTCCAGGGTGTGTTGTACATATCACCCGCGACACAGGAAATCTTAGTGCGAGGTTATGAGCGTTTATTTGCTATATTGCCTATTCAAAAAAGTTTGAATGCGTTAGTAATACTTTACATTTTATTAGGTAAGAAGTTGTCTTTGCTTATACGTCACGTATAAGGTTTAGTTTGACATATATTTTAATAATATTTTTACTAATAATGGAATATACTATTGTTGTCGTACCTCTTGCCACATCTCGAGTTTTCTAGCGATGTCGGTTGGGAGCTCCGAGAATGAATCTGGAAAGTCCACGCTCAATTTCATTATATCTTGCCACCCCTATAAATAAAGTAAACAAGTTCCATTAAAAATATTTAAAAGCACAAGCTTAAAATATAGATCCATAATATAAAGAATTACACAAAATTTGATAATTGTATTCTTAACCGTTGAGTCCCTTGTCTGAAGCCAATCCTAAAACGTAGTATCAGGTCATGCTTGTCATAAAAATGCATTTTCATCAGGATGAAAGGCTTATGCAAAACTTCAGCTCCGTAATGTAAAAGGAAGTATGTCTAATTAAGCTGGCAAGATTTGAACCATAATAAACAAATATACTAACATACTAATGTACAAACATACACTGTAACTTAAATAAAAGCTTATAAAAATATTACTTCAATAAGTAAGTAGAGGTATGTTTGTACATTTGGCTAATCAATGGCACAATGGTGGGAAATATTTCTGGAGCACTTCTGTGCATTGGACGACATATACAAAATTATGAGACCTAAGTTTGTATTGCATTTAATACAAACCTAGGTCTCGTAATTTTAGGCCCATATTAGTTTGGTACAGAGTTAAATATTTTTATACTATCCTCAATTTTTCCCATTTTATGGTAAGTGACGTTGCAGTCTTAGATAGAAAAACTCACTTACTTAGCTTATTGTTGATTTAAATATGCAATTTTGTAATATCGCAATGTTATGGCAAAAAACTATTTATATTTTTTAATTTTTTCAACAATAATATACCTGCGGCGGTATCCAGCTGGCGGGGCAGGGGGTGGTAGACTTCTCCAGCGAGACGTTCCCCTTGATGAAGAAGTCGAGCTCCATCTGCGACACGGTGCCCTCGCTCTGCTCCAGCTTGATGCACATTTGGAACGAGAACAGTAACTTGTGCCGCTCGAATATACCTGACGATAATATATACTGTACGTTTCCAATTGGAATTTTCATCTGTGGCGTAGCTAGGTAACCAAAGGCCATGGTACGATAAATGGTTTGTCTTATACAGCTTCTCGAGTTATAGAACAGCCTAAGCCTAAAGCTAGGAACATGACAATATACATTAATATCGTATAAGAGCTAGCAAACATTTCGAGAAGGAATGTTAGTTAAAGCCAATAATCTTATATTTCTTTCCTTACATGTTACGAAAAGCACAAGTCGTGTTAAATTTTGGCTTTTACAAATTTATTTAAAAATAAGAACAAGCAGACAGTGCTAACCTAACCCAACCCACGGTAAGTACACGTAATTCAACTATTAAAAAAATATTATTACCTGTACACCCGTAATCGTATACATTTTTAGTAAGCATATCAATAATATTCTTGAGACGCTTCGCCAGTATCACATTGGGCATCGCTTTACGCAATGAAAACGAGAATACCTGCAAAAACCATAATTGAAATTGAATATTCAAAGTTATAATAGTAAAGTTATAACAAATTTTGATATTTCCGATGAGATCCGCAGGGCGTTTCTATTTTCTCTCTGTTTATGTTTATGCACTTATAGACCAAGGACTATTTACAAATTTATAATAGGTAGACAACAGACAACCTCCACTAATCTGCAGTAAAGAAGAAGTATTCACCAGGCTTCAAAACTCACATCAAGGTACGAGGAGAGTGAGTACTGGTACATGGTGTTGACGGCGGCCATGTCAGACAGAACGAAGAACAGTATGGAGCCGCGCTTGGCCACCGGCCGGTACCCGTCGCGCAGCTTCTCGATGTCGCGCGTCGTCGTCTCAGCCAGCTCCAGCTTCTCCATCACCTGATATTACGAATGAGAGTATTAGTAATATCTACGCGATTCGTAATTGTAGATATTTTCTTGAATGCTAGGACAGTTCTGATTTTAATCGATTATTACTTGTGTTGTTACATATTTTCTATCTCCCTACATGTGATCAATAATATGAGATTAGTTCTGGCCTAGCTAGCTCACTACAGTTCTCTCAGGGGTATCTTGGTTTTGTTTATTCCATTTGAAAGAGAAGTGTAAGAGGAATGCGTATCAAAGCAGAAAAGAAAATTGCTATCTACCATCTAGCAAATATAAAATTAATGCAACGAAACACTAAGTATGCACATACATGCACACACGCACGCATACGCAGAATAACACTCACTACATCTATCCAGTTACCTCAGCTGCTTTAGACTTGGTGTTCTCCAAAGTGTTGACGAGCTCGACATTGTCCAACATATTGCCGGTCGACGTCGCCAATTCCCGCAGCAGTGAGTCTTCCAGCCCGGACAGGAGACTCTTATTGGCGCTGGTCTCCATGATCAAACTTTCCCGCTGCTCCTCCAGGTCAGCACGTTCTGCGCGTACTACCACGCTCAGGAGCTGATCTTCTAGACCCTGATTTGAGAAAAGTAGTTGGCACAGGTAAACTTTTGCTTGTGGGGGACGACCTCTCATTGCCGACCGTGATAAAATGCATGGTCGACAGTGAGACGTCGTGGATAGCGGTGCAGGCCTTTGCGGAGAGCGTCATGCTCCGCAAAGAGGCGGCGGAGAGACTGCACGAGGACACTGCAGGCCTCGCCATCCGTCGCCGGCGCACAGGGCGCAGAAGGCGGGCTTACGGCCTGCACCTCCAGCCCCCATAATAATATCTGGTCGAGCGACGGATACGGGAATTAGTCGTCCGACGCAACGGCCCGGGTTGAAAGGTGTGCCAGTGTCGAGCACGCCTTTACCCAAGCTGGACACTTTAGGCCAACGGGCCATCCTGCTGGCCGCTCCAACCTTCTCTCCAGGAGAGGGGTTAGAGAGCGAGCCGTGCCGAGGCTGCCGGAGCGAGAATAGCAAGCACACAGTCCCGGCACCAAAGCGGTAGGCGTCGACACCGAGTGGTTTTAGTGGGTTCGAGTCCCATATATCTGTCCAACTTCCCGTGGCCGGATGGAAGAGACCAGGGTCTTTCTACGCGAAAAAAAGGGCAAACTTTTGCTAGTCCTTTAAATAATAACACAGTTACAGTATTGATAGAATGTCGAGAATTGAGCGGCCGCAGATGAAAAACACACATCACAACCATCAAAAAAGTTATGGACAAAAGACAATGAACCCCCTCTCAACGAGAAGGGTAAAAAGATTAAGAGATAGAGACCTGTACAGTGACGGTGTAGTTGATGACGACCGCCTTGGCATACGCAGCGGGGTTGAACTGCGGGTTGGCGAGCTTGGTCGTCAGGTACATGCGGAAGTTGGGCTCGTAGTCCACCTCCGAGCTGCCCAGCATCACAAACGACCGACCGCCCTCCACTGTACAACAAAATCAATATGATCAACATTGCTTTAGTTAATATCCTTTCCTTTGTTCCTGGAGTGGATAAATTTCAAAAATCTCTGATTAATAATGCTCCCTTACAATTTACAGTGACAACCTGTACAATATTTTTGTTTCTGAGCGTTGTCACCGTTAAATTTTAAATAACATTACTTGTACCAAAAATGTTTTATATCTACATGTACGAGGGTCAAACTGAAAGTTCTTAGAAAATCAAAAACTAAGTAAACTAACAAGTTATTGATTTTA
Source organism: Asbolis capucinus (assembly GCA_018249125.1). Lineage (NCBI taxonomy): Eukaryota > Metazoa > Arthropoda > Insecta > Lepidoptera > Hesperiidae > Asbolis > Asbolis capucinus. Next base: position 12,235 of record DWJZ01007298.1, read on the forward strand.
TTAT
>DWJZ01007299.1:0-12237 GCA_018249125.1 Asbolis capucinus
ACAATACAATTAACATATCATCAGTAAAATAAAATTTGCTATACTATTCTATGAGAGTGGCTTGATGTAATTAAATTATTATTATTATTTTTATTTATATTATTTGTATTGAATGTCATCTTAATATATTTTTTAAAATTATGTAGGGAATTCGAGAATATATCTATATCCATTATGTTTATTACAGTATTTTCATGCTCATGTGTATCTTTTATAATCGGGACTTTAAGGTTGTGAACAGAATTGTAATTTCTTGTAATTCTGTTTAAGGGGGAATAGTGACCCAAATTCGAACGCGCTGATTGTGGTGAGAAGGGCTTATAGTGTAATGCGGATCTAGGCAGTATTCTGGGAACAGATATATTAATTTTATTTAATAGCTTAGTATCGTCAATGTGTCCATTAATAAGCTTATACAGAAACATGTCGTCCAGCAGCTTTCTGCGATCTGCGAGAGAATCCATGTGAAAGTATTGCAGTCGATCCAGATACGTGGGCAGTTTTGTCACCAAATTGCATTGATACGATAGATGTAGTAAGAAAATTTTCTGAATCCTTTCCAGGCGTTTTATATAGATATCGTAGTGGGGGTTCCATACAGCGCTGCAGTATTCCAAACCACTGCGAACCAAAGATCTATAGATAGCTATTTTTGTAGATGGTTTAGTGAAGTCTTTGCAATTTCGTAATACAAATCCCAAGGTTTGAAATCCTTTTTTGGTGACATTGTCAACTTGGATATTGAATCGGAGGCTGGTATCGAGGATAATACCCAAGTCGCGAATGTGACTGACTTCAGTAAGCGGTTCGTTATTTACATGGTAGGATCTCTGGAGTGTTACTTTCTTTCTTGAGAAGCGAATTATGTAGCACTTAGAATTATTTAAACTCATATAATTCAAGGCACACCAAGACACGAGTGAGTTTAGGTCGTTTTGAAGCAATTTGCTTTCTTCAACCGAGTCGACTTTTCTAAAAAATTTCAAGTCGTCGGCGAACAAATAGAATTGCGAGTTTTCAAAACATTTTCCTATATCATTGATGAATATATTGAACAATATAGGACCCAGATGCGATCCTTGGGGGACACCAGAGAGAACTTTGTAGGGCTCAGATCTGTGGCCACCCACAACGACCACTGATTGTCTATTATTTAAGTAGGATCTCCACCAGTCTAGGAAAGTGCCGGCTATTCCGAGTGATAAAAGCTTATTGAGAAGTATGTCGTGGTTGACTCTGTCGAAGGCCTTGCTAAAATCCGTATATATTGCGTCGAAAGATTGTCCACGGTCTACCCCTCTAGCAAGGTCCTCGACAAAGGAAGCCAAGTTTGTCAAAGTGGAACGCGCTTTCGTAAACCCATGTTGTTGAGGTGATATATGCTGTCTGAAGTGCCATGTCAGAACTGGACATAATAAGCTTTCGAAGACTTTGGCAAACACGGACAAGATAGAGATTGGCCTATAATTTTGTGTGCATTTTACGTCGCCACTCTTGAATAAGGGCACTATAAGAGCCTCTTTCCATGCAGACGGAAAAATGCCAGTGCTCAGAGATTTGTTAAAGATAATGGTAAGTGGCTTAGTTAACCCCCTGGCACATTTCACTGCGAAGACAGATGGTATACCGTCAGAGCCGGCACCTTTCCTAGCGTCGAGTCTTTTTAAAACTCTGAAAACTTGTTGTTCAGTAACTTTTAGGTGTGTCAAGATGTTTGTTGTGGGCGGACCACAAGATACTGGGGGACTTGATGGAAGATTTTTATTATAGATGGAAGAGAATTGTGATGCGAAAAGATCGCAAATATCTTTTCCAGAAGTTGCAACTTTGTGTCCATTAGATATTTCAGCAGGGTATGCGGTGTTTCCTCCTCTTTTGTGTTTTATGAATGACCAGATAAGCTTTGGGTTGGAAGTAAGTGAAAACTCCAACCTTTCCAAGTATCGTTTATAATTAATATTGAGTAATTTGACGCTTCTCTCTCTTAGTAATTCAAATGATAACAGATCTCGTGGGTTCTTGTATTTACGATGTTTTATTCTGTATTTATTTTTTTCCTTAAGTAACTTGATCAAGGAACGTGAGAACCAGAATGGGTAAGTACTTTTATTACGTGTTCGTGATTTAGGTACATGTTTAGCTATAATTAAATTTAGCAATTTGTTGAAAGTCGTCACCATTTCATCCACCGTGGAACAGCTGGAGAATACCTCGGCCCAGGATATGTTATTTAAGTCGTTAATTATTTTTTCGTAATCTGCTTTATAGTAAAGGTACTTAAAAACTGTTTCAGATGGAAGGTTTTCAGTGCATTCTTGCGCTATATAAAACTCCAAAGGTGGATGCAAAGGGTCTATTATAGTGAGTGCATTTTGAGTAACCTGGATACGGTGGATTTCAACTGTTGATAAAATTAGGTCTAAGATTTTATTTTTATTATTTAGATAATGGTTGTACTGAGAGAGGCTATTCAGGGACATAAAGTCAATTACCATGTTATTTAGTAAGCTAGTGGAACCGTTAGCCGTGACAGCGTCGTTACTCGTTTTTGTCCAGCTTAGGCTACTCAGATTGAAATCACCTAGGATAGCTGTATCGCCGTTATGGTTTGCCAAGATGTTGTTGGTGTTAACAATGAAAGTGCTTAAGATTTTATGTTGCACGGGAGGTGGTAAATACACACCGCATATATATAGGTCTTTAATGTTTCCCTTCAAATCTAGAACCTCTAGTTTGACCCAAAGATCTTCGCATTCTGATTCCATGCCTAACAATCGACAAGACTTGTGGCGTTTAGTGACAGCGATTAACACGCCTCCGCCATCTTTATTTTTATGGAACCCACTACTTTCACGATCGCGTCTGTAGACCAAATATCGGTTATCGAATAATTCGTTGTCGCAGATGCTACTGTTCAGCCATGTCTCTGTAAAAACTATCACATCATAACTATTACAGACGATATTATTGAATAAATCCACAGTTTTTGTTCTTAACCCTCTCACATTTTGGTAATAAACGCTTATGTTAGTGTTCGAGCCCTTTTGTATTATTATCCAAACTTAGCGGTATTATGACAAACGATTCAGCAAATCTATATTTTTAACGTAAACGTAATTGGACTCCTCATTTTTTCGCATGTAGATTCTGCCATCCCGGACCCAGACAAACTTGTATTGTAATTCTCTCGCTTTGCTACGAGCTGAAGCGTGCAGAGCCTTATTTTCGGGAGTTAAGTGCTCGACGACGTAGATGGGACTTTTGTTGTTACCGCCGATGCCCAGGTGGCTTGTGTTTAATTTGTCATCTTTGTTGTGTTTGTTGAATTTGCTGGCAGCAGCGAGAAATTCGTCTCGTAGTCTAGGGCTGTTGAATTTTACTAGTATTGACCGTGGGCGAGTGCTGGCAGAGTTAATTCTAGCTAATCTAGAGCAGTAATGGATTTGGGTATCGGTGACTGTGCATTTTATTATTTTCCCTAGCTGTTGCACTATGTTAATGAGATTTTCCTGCCTATTTTCTGGTACGCATTGTATTTCAACGTTGGTTGATCGTGACTGCTGGTCCAGACGCTCTAAGCGCGATGATAACATTTCGTTGGTAGCCTTGAGTGATTCGTTTTCTGTTATTATGCTCTTTATTTGAGTCGTTTGTGCAAGATTGTCGGCTTTAATTTTTTCTAATTCTGCACTGAAGTAGGACATGGATGCCTCAATAGAAGATAACGCGTTACGTACTTCCAACAGTTGGGGTTGTATTGAACATTGCAGTGAGTTCTGTAGTTTCCATAAACTTCTTGAAGGTGTGTGAAGTTCTCTTCGTACTTGGCCAGCGTGGCGGACTACGACCTCACTATGTGAGACCCGAGCCCAGTAGTGGGACGGTTATCGGGTTGCAATGAAAATGAATGACGAAATAATAAAAAAAATGTACTAACTTATAGCTTCACAATATATTTGTAGTAATCAGATTTTTATTCGATAAAATATATGTTTTTATAAATCAAAAAGCGATGTTATTATTCGGCAAATTAAAAATACGTTTTGCTTGCATCCTCATGGTCTCCATATATATTAAAATATTTAAAAAATAATGCGTATTTGATTTCCTTCGACTTCGTTATAATAAAAATATTATATATTATATTAGCGTACTCCTGCGGGAACAAAGCCATTTTCTAGGATAAAATTTATCCTATAACCATTCTCAGGTTTTAAATGATAATTAAGCCAAGTTCTATCTAAATCGGCCAAGTGAATTTCGCGTGAAGCTCAAACAGACAGACCTACGATAAATCCAAAAAAAACTTGTTTTCGTCTCTATATCGTTAACAGAGCTTTCCTGCATTAAAATTTTCAAAATCCCGTTACAGTTCTCTTATTAGTATACCCTGTACCCGGTGTATAGCTGTACCCGGCGCGCGTTTGCTACGCATCAACTAAAGAACCACGTGTCCTATCGTAATAATTTTGGTACCAAAATCTTTTGCAAGAAAATCTATCTAAGGTTGCGACAGACATCTATGGTCTATCTGCTCCCATTTCAGAGTCTATAAAGGACAAACAAACATCCATTTTTACAAGCTTTTATTTAACTTGCAGTATATGTTTGTATATTAGTATATTTGTTTGTTACGGGTCGAATCTTGCAAGCTTAATTAGACCCACTTCCTCTTACACTACGGAGCTGAAACTTTGCACACTGTTTAATTTCTGATGACAATGCATTTTTAAGATAAGTATGATTTGCTGCTATGCTCAGGATTGGCTCCAGACAAGGGAACTCCTCACCGATTAACAATACAGTTATGAAATTGTATATTTCTTCGTATTAGGTCTCTATAAAGCTTGTGATCTTAAATATTTTAATAAAGCTTCTTATATATACAATATATCTGGCTTTCGAAACAGGAAATAGGTCACAGAGCAGTTATTTAAACTACATACAGAGAGCCTGTTCTTTTAATGGAACATATTTCAGGTCAACAACGAAATGTCTTTAAAAAGATTATTCATGTTGTTACGTTAAAGTTTTAAAAGTACTTTATGGAGTAGGAGGTATTGTTATTAAATTTTATAATACACTAGCTGTACCCGGTCACGCTTCGCTGTGGATTAACATAAGCTATGGAATGGGCTATACGAGTTGTATGCATATATAAAATTTCGTACGTGTCTTGAAAGCCTTTGAAGAGTTCCTTTGTCAGAAGCCGATAGATGTGTTTGATTAATACCATTTTGGTACCAAAACCAGAGAATGAAGATCAAAGTTGCTAAAGACATCAGTGCTCTATATCCAACCATTTCAGAGTAGGAAGGGTACTTAAACAACTCATAAATACAAAACCGAAAACCGAGGCTGAGAACAGAGAGAAAATAGAGATAGAGAAAAGGGGTATAGAGAGACAGAACGACGGAGTTAGAGAAAGAGGAAGTTAAATCTTCGTTCGGCCGATTACCGTTACAGAATCAGAAAGACGACAGAGAAAGAGAAGGATAAAAGAGAGGGAATGAAAGAGAGAAACGAAGAGGGGGAGCCAAAGAGAGAAAGGAAGAGGGGAGTGAAAGGAGAGAAAGAAAGAGGGGAAGTGAAAGAGAGGGAAAGGAAGAGGAGGAGCGGGAGAGAGAGAACGATGGAGTTGGAGAAAGAGGGAGATAAATTCTTGGTCCAGCAGGGTAACTTGCCCGAGGTCCGAAAGAAAAGGATAGAGTAAGAGAGAGAAATAAAGAAGGATGGTAGAAAGGGAGAGAAAAAAATATTTTTTGACTTAATAGAATTCGATAAATCAGTGTTTTAATTCAATAAAGATAGCCCTAAATATCGTACGGTTCCACAGGCAGTGACGACCTTAATCTCTCCGATATCGATTGCTGTGCAATGCTACAGATAATGCGCTACAAGGTTGGCTTCTGCTGGCCCAGGGTTGCCATGCTTCAGAATCTATGTATATAAAAATCAATGTTTGTGAGTTTGTATGTTTGTGCTTTATAGACTCTGAAATGGTAGAAGATAGAGCACTGATGACTTTAGCAACTTTGTTCAGGATTTTCTGGATAAGGTTTTGGTGCAAAAATAAATGTCGATCGGATTCATGGTTGATGAGTTGATGCGTAGCAACGTGCGCCGGGTATAGCTAGTATTAATATAAAAGCAATCGTTTTGTACCCTTTTTCTACGAAAAGTACATGGAGAGACTATGAAATTTGGCACAGTTAAAGTTTTTATGGAGAAGGAGTGCAGGATGCTGCAATATATTAATCTTATAAGCTGGAGAGTTTGTTGGTTTGACTGATTGTTTGTTTGAACGTGCTTATTTCAGGAACTACTGGAATTACGGGAGAAAATATTTTTCTTACTAGCTTGGTACGTTTTTTCTTAAATTAATGCGGATGAAACCGCGGGGCATAGCTGGTTTTATATAAAAATACAACGGCAATACATTAAATAATTAAAAACCAGGAATTTTACACATACTTTCGTTTGGCAATTACAACACTGTCCATTGAATTAAACTAAGGTTAAAGAAACAAGGTTTATTAAAATATAAAAAAATACAAGCCTTAGTTATAAATCCCTAATGCTAAGAAATAAAAAAAAACGTAACTGTATTGTTAACCGTTGAGAAGTTCCCTTGTCTGGAGCCAATCCTGAACGTAGTATCAGGTCATGCTTGCATAAAAATGCACTGTCATCAGGACATAAGGCTCATGCAAAATTTCAGTTCCGTAATGCAAGAGGAAGTGGGTCTAATGATGCTTGCAAGATTTGACTTGAACAGTTAACAAATAAATATACTAACATACTTATATACAAACATACACAGCATGAAAGCTTGTAAAAAGGAGCACAGAGAGCCCCGATCTGGTGAACTGATGACCTGAAGAAAACTGCTGGTATTCGATGGATCGAATAGGTTCTGGACCGGCTCGAGGGTTGGAAATTAGGAGAGGCATACGTCCAATGGTCCTACGATGGGTTTTATATTTTTCCTCCAATCCACATTGTAGCAGCGTGCAGCGTAGCAGCATACTCCAGGCCTCCTCAGTCAGAGGAGAGACCCGTGCTCCGTAGTAAGCCACTTCTAGGTTGATGCCATATAGCATTCATAGTCGGCACAGGTCGGCAACTTTCAGCGCCTTAAACTTTATAAGGACGGTGCGGGCCACATGTGTCGACGTCGGATCACAAAAAATGCCAAGTTCCATCGTGTAAATCTGTGCGGGCGACACTGCAGAGTCCTGAAGGCCATATGTGGCCCGAATGACAACAATATCAAGTTCATAAAAATATAACAGAATTATCAAAACAAAATACGCCTCCGTGATCTCGTATATGTTGCCAAGGTTAATAAATATCGCTTCAGCTTTCATTTAGACCAACTATGTATTTATGTAAAGACAAAAATCTTATTAAAGCTGTTATAGTATATTTTTGGTTTGAAGCCAATTTTAAAGTCATATTTATTTTTTTGTTGCTCTAACACGTTTGCCGCACAGTTTTTTTTTATTTCCTGCTGTACAAGGTGCTTTAGGCCTGGTATTAAACTGTTATTATGGTAACACACGGTTTATTAAACCCGGTGACATTTAAATTGTAGCTTTTGAATCTATGATCGCGTTTAATATTTAAGAAACGATGAATTATTATTTGTTTCGTGCGACACCAGGTCTGATATTACAATTGTTACAAACTAGAAACTATATTAAAATAACACGTCTAAGTTATATACACTAGGGTCCGCCTGCGGTTTCGCCCGCGTGGCGTGATAATAAAAAGTTGACTGGAGATCCACACAAACATCTATCTTTTCGCCAGATTTCGTTCAAATCCATTCATTACTTGTTGGGTAACAGAGTAACAAATATCCATCCATTCTCACAAACTTTTCCGTTTATAAAAGGATATCTGTCCTAAGCTGAACCAAAGTATTTTACAAGTATCCTTCGCACGATAGAGTAGTTCCTGCACTTCTTAGCTGCACTATAACCGACATGGACAAGGTGTTTTGGATCTGGTATCGCACTCATTGTGTTAAATATATTGTCTCTGGTTTGATTTATCATACAATACTTAGGTCATGTTAAGTAGTTCAATAAATTATAAGTGGCAGGGCTGTCAATCGATTCTCGTCATAAAAGTCACGCAAAAGTAAGGACGACCAGACTTAACGTAACCTACAAAGCATGGAAGTCCACGAAATTGCCATTAGTCACCCATTATTCCGTCGTTCTGTATTTTTCTAGGCTTCAATACATTACTTGCCATATTAATAATGTGTTAAAAAAACCTGGCTTCGACCCATGGCCTTTGTTGGCCTTGAAGGAAGATTGATGGCCTACTGAGCACAGTTAACTTGTAACTAAGGAGGCGTTCACAACTTTGCTCTCATGAGGATCTGTGGAACGGTTACGCGATACCAAGGTCCGGAATTTATATGCACCCAGAGACCAATACAATAATTTAACGACAACCGGGACCAAAGATCTCACGTGGCCTCAACACTTATTCCAAAGACCCGTTGCCTAATTCACTTCGATAAACACAAGGAAGCTACGAGCGAAATTTCTAGAATTTTGACCTTTTAACGTTAGAAAATATGAGGAGAGAAACGTGACAAGAGCACAGTATTAAAATCAGATAGCGAGATGACCTTTCTCACTGTTAATCTCTGTTGTAAATAAAATCAATATTAAATATTTCTAAGCTGCGGCTACCCTAGTACTTTTATTTTATCTTATTAAATATTTTCAGGCATCGTATTTTGAGGTCGATAATTATTTTTTCTCTTTTTACTATTCAGTGGTGAGTTGATTGATAAAATTTTTACTTCTCTACTTTTTTTACATATTATAAGTTAATCCTTGATTACAGTCCCACCTGATAACTGGTCATGTAGTCTTAGATAGTACAGCGGATTAACTAAGAAGTCTATTCACTCTTGTCTTGAAGACGCCTACTTTATACTTCAGTGGAACACAGGCCGGTTGGTCTAGTGGTTAGTGAACCTAACTGATACACCAAAGGTCGTGGGTTCGATTCCCACCCAGGTCAAACTTTTCTATTACGAGCAGGAATGTTTGTTCTGTGTGTCTAGGCGTAAATATCTATATAAGTATGTATTTAAAAATATATATGTGTGTTTATCAGTTGTCTGATCACCATAGTACAAGATACTGCTTAGTTTGGGGTCACATGACCGTGTGTGAGTTGTCCAAAGATATTTATTTATAACATATTACTACTAATATAAATTGTGAGGTTGGCCGAATGTTACTCCTTCACACAAAAACTACTGAACCGATTGTGGTTAAATTAGATATTATCTATGTGTATGTTTATCAGTTGTCTGATCACCATCATACAAGCTATTTTTGTTGTTTTATTAAGTCCTTAGCCATTTTGCTGTGACTAACCGCCTTGATTGAACTCCATTACATCGTCTTGTTTTACATCATATTTTAACTTTATCCATTTTTATCATAATAAATACATCTGTATATGTATACGCTATCCTACATCCTCCTCCTAACTTCTGTTTTCTCCCCAAGGTTGTCTGGAAGAGATCTCTATCTGAGCGATAAGGTCCTTCGTAGCCATAATGCTCATTTGTAATAATATACTTGGTGTAATACTTAATACTGTGTACAAAAAATAATATTTGTATTTGTATCCTAGTATTCCTACTAATATTTTATTTCCTACTAGTAATATTCTATCCCACTAATATCTTATTTTCTACTAATATTATAAAAGCGAAAGCTTGTCAAGATGTTTGGCTATTTGGATGTTCGGGATTCCTTAACGCGCTAACCGTTCAACGGATTAAAATGAAACTTGGCACACATATAAATCACATCCAGGAAATATGGGATACATTTTATCCCAGTTGTAGGTACTTGGGAAATTGCGCACGTTTATGTTTGGATGTTTGCGTTTACGCGCTAACCGTTGCAGGGAATAGAATGAAATTTGTCACAGGTTAGATTATGGTCTGAGTCACAGAGACTACTTTTTATATTAGGTCTATTGATGTGATATATTGCCAGTCTATAAGAGTTTGTGAGAATGCAATGATAGATGTTTGTTCCTCTTTCACGCAAAAACTACTGAACAGATCCGAATGAAATTTGGCACAGAGATAGACTGTATATCTGGGACAATACTGCTATATTTTGCCATCGCGTCTACCACGCGAAACTGCACGCAGAAACTAGTTTTACTGCTAGAATGAGCATATAAAACATTCACCTCAATTTCTTCAAGTAATCCCACACCATACTTGTAGGTGTTCTCAATGAAGGACTCTATCAAGCGAAATATTCAGGGGTTCACAAGGCTTTTAGTGACCGGCCCGGTAGTTTGGTGTTCGGTTTCAAATATCCAAAGGACTTGTGGGCTTCTAATCTGGAGACAAAGGTGCAACACAAGCTTTATTAAAATATTTAAAAACACAAGCCTTAATGTGATACGAAGAAACATTATATATGTATAATTTCATAACTGTATTATTTACCGTTGATGAGTTCCCTTGTCTGGAGCCAATCCTGAAGGTAACAGGGCGTTTTTATCATAAAATCGCAATGTCATCAGGTCGGAAGGTTTATACAAAATACAGCTCCGTAGTGTAAGAGGAAGTGGGTCGTAGGAAGTCCTCGTTTATGGGGGATTATTGCAAACCCCAATCCCCAGCACGAAGGAGTATTAACGGGTTGCCCGGGCCTCTAGGCCAGGGAAACATGCTGATTTCTTCAGTTTAGCACGCGTGCGGCCCAGGACGTCCAAGGGCATCACAGACCTGTACTGCAAGTTAAACTGCTTGTAAAAAGAGCTCTTCTTCAGGGCTGTCGTTGTATTAGCGATTCCAAGGTCCAGGTGTTGCCCATGTCCGTAGGTTACTGTGACCGTTACTATCAGGTGACCTGTACGGTTGTTTGTCAGCTGTTCAGGATATAAAAAAAATTACAAACTGTACCTCACCTAGTTTAAAATTTTGTAAACAAATGTTGTGTCAGTCATAGTCAGTTTTAGAGCGGATCTCCTCATACTGAGGAGGTCTAGAGTATACTGTACCATGTTTCAATGCGGTTCGGTGGAGGGGTTAGTGGCCAACAAGCCACCCAATGGCCTTCGACATGGCTTAAAGATAGCTATCTAACGATAACAACCGAGGCCGACGGCGTTACGTGGTTCAATTATAGAAGTCCTCAAGATTTTTTGCCACTAGCGGTCACACATCCTCTTCCTGACCGCACCCACTGTTACTTAATATTTACGGTCGCTTACAGTCGAAACAAGCGGCGTTTAAAAAAACGCCAGTTTGTTCGATACATATGTGTAAGAGACATTAATACATAATATTATGGACTTTGACCCAAAAAATTTAATTACTTGACAATTTTGAGTTCGATTTTAAAGTCAATTTTAAAACTTGATTTTAAACTTTTGTTAAACTTACATATTGTGCAGATGAAAAATAGTGCACTGGTGGGGTAAAGCAATGTGGCGTATCCATGAAATGGTCATGACCCCCAAGGATGAATGTAGGTCATGTCCTGACATTAATATTTATAATATATACAATGACTTCTGCAAAATAATTGTTGCAATGTGACTTAAAATCATTCAATCACATCAGAATTTAAAATAATGAAAAAAATTCACTGGCAAGTTAAGATTGTGGCATAATATGATATAAATTCTTCCGCCCTCTATTTCCTATTAACCGGCTAGTGCGACCGGTTTCTAAACTGTACCCGGTCACAGTCTGGAGAGTTATATAGGCTATTTTATATAGACTGTTATCACGGGCGGGTCTGAAAGCGAAACTTCGTATTTATTAAAAATATAGCAAATAGTATAAAAGTTCGAATAAATACTCCTTAAAGCAAATCTCCCGGAGTCCCTGGCTCCAATTGTAAAAGTTTTATTATTAGATTAGAAAGCGCTTCACAATTTGTGACTAAGAAATGAATTTGTGAACAAATTCAAATCTAAATTCAAATAGCGGTGGTCTTTGGCCTCTTTTTGTGTTTGAATATTTAATTGTATTTTAAATCTTTTTTAAACTAGATGACTCGGCAAATAAATCTTTGGAAAACTCACACACGGCCATCTGAACTCAAACTAAGCGTTAGCTTGTACTATGGTGAACAGATAACTAATAAACATACATATATACTTTTAAATACATACTTAAATAGATATTTCTATTACGCACCCAGACACACAGAACAAACA
>DWJZ01007300.1:0-12237 GCA_018249125.1 Asbolis capucinus
TGAGTTTTGCAAACTCCCCGGCATACAGGTTTCCTCACGATGTTTTCCTTCACCGTTAAAGCGAGTGACATTTAAATTCTTAAAACGCACATAACTTCGAAAAATCAGAAGTGCGCGCCCTGGGATTCGAACACGGATCCCCGCGTAGGAGGCCGAATTCTTAACCACTAGTCTATCACCGCTTCTATATACGCATAGTATATGTACACACATGTAATTTTCAACAGCCCCATTTCAATTCTGCAGGTCATTCAAGGGAATGCCTGCGCCGACGTGCACCGGCTGGCCAATGAATCACCACTGCATCTTTTGTGAAAGCCTTACAACGATTAGACATGTCCAGGGTGCATGGTGTCAACTTTTTTTTTATATTCAATAAATCAGCGCTTGACCACAATCCTGCCTGATGGTAAACAAACACGTGGTCTAGGTGGAAAAGCGCGCTAATTAAGCAAAAGCCTATTCACTCTTGATTTGAAGACATTCATATTGTAATCGAACGGGAACACTGACGCGGGTAGCTTATTCCAGTCTTTTGCGGTACGCATGATAAAGAAAGACTCAAAACGAGACGTTCGTGGTGAAATGTCGATGAAAGGCTGGATATCCGCTGTGCGACGGCTCGTTCGATGGGGGAAAGGAGATGGCAGAATTAAATTGTGCATGTGAACTTTGGATTTGAGAGAAACCCAGTCATACCCATGTGGAGTCGGATTCGCTGTGGAGGAAGTGGATGGATATTACTCGCGTCTTCAGCAGCTTGCTTCAAAAACTACTAAACGATAAATAATGAAATTTGTCACACGAATAGATTATAGTCTACTTACACGTAGCCTATACGTTATCACGCTACGCGTTCGAGTTGGCCAATATAAGTTAGTAATAAATAATGCAAGTTCCATGTCTAAGCTTTCGTGAGTTCATATCCAATCTGTGGACCGCAGGACACGTATTTTATGGTGTTGTGCTCTCACAAGAGCCATTGTATTGAACATACGTGTTGTACGAACTGGCTTTTACAGACATCTCGGATTGGGAATAGTCTAGAATAGATAAAAGCCTATTTATCTTTATTAAATATTAAATAAAATATCTTTGGACAATCCACACATGGCCATGCGAACCCAAACTAAGCGTTAGCTTGTGTTATGGTGATCTGACAACTGATAAACATACATATATACTTTTAAATACATACTTTAAATAGATATTTATATTACACACCCAGACACACATAACCAACTATCCTGTTATCACAGAAAAAATTTACCTGGGTGGGAATTGAACCCACGACCTCTGGTGTAGTAGTCAGGTTCACTAACCACTAGACCAACCGGCCTGTCAATGTTAATGATCCTAAATCGTATACAACTTGTATAATATATCAATCATTTACACCATTAGGACATCTACTCAGAATTGCAATCATAGTTTGCAATTTAAAGTTAGTAAATCTTTAGAAGGTACCTTTCAGGCTATCGTAATTCTATATTTTCAGGATATAAGGACTTATCGTTTGCTCATTCACATATTTATTTTTTAAATATTTGCAAATACACGTACACTTGTGATTTTTTTTAACATTTTTTGATTAGAGATCACTTATTATTTAGTCAACAAGATTTCGAAAATTTCGTTCATCTTATAAATGTGTAAGAGAACCGGTGAACACTCTCATGTTAGGATTGCCAGAAATTCATTGATATTCCCTTAAAGTGACCGTAACCTAGTTAAAGTAACAGCATACATTCTTACGTCTCCAAGAGTACACGACAAACCTGATTACCCGCGAAATGTGATGAAACTTCAGATAATAGGTATGGATGTGACGAAAGGTCCCATATTAAAACATGTCACAACGAGCGGGCGTCTTCGAACGTGAGAGGAAATCGTGAGCTAAAACCGTGCTACGGACGATTAGCTGGCACTTGTGGGTCGCGAGGAAGCTATTGTAGATCGAGAGTTGCCTAAAAATAAAAGAAGTTTTGGTAATATTAAAGGTATCCATTGTAAAAACTTAAGTCTTAAGGAAGCTGTTATTGTTAGACAATTAGGCATTTATAAACAAGCTAGTGAAGGGAGCAATTGGTTAACATTGTGGCTTATCCCCTTATTAAACGATGTGTTAATCAAATCAAATTATAAATAAGTCAAATTATACATAAAATATCAATCCATACGTAACAAAACCAAGGTCCTTTTTTAACATTTATACAGAGAAATGAATGAGCGCAGTAAGAAAAATAAAATGTTCAAAATGTGTTTACAATGTTGTGAAAGGTTTATGTTTAGCTAAGTACTTCTTTATTACCTCATTAATAGTGAGAAGTGTTATATCATACTTAAAAGCTTCAACATATCATATGTTAGGTTGCGGCAAATAATGGTAAATTACGAAATCAAAAAACTTTACTAATTATTGGTCATTGATAAACCTGTACTTTTGTTCTAAACTGCTTTTAACTTATGAAAAGCCAGCAATAAGGATACGAACTGGTACAAGAGCTGGCGAAATGTACGGAACTTATTGAAGCAGAAGATTTAGAGGCAATTCTCCAACTCCTGGTCAAACATAGTAGATAATAAAATACACTTGTAACGTATAGGACGGCGTGTGATAGCTGTGAACCGGTCACGCCAGGACAATTCTCGTGTAATTTTGACAAACACCGCGTTCTCCGTAATAATAGCGCGTCCCCTTATTACCTGTCTGTCGGATTCTTTGCGAGTCACGACTTCAGTATTACGTTTTCATCTAAGTTAACGTTACATTTATTGTTTTTTGTTGGAGAATGAAAGTGTTTAAACTGTTCTTTGTTAAGTGGCGTCTTTGAGATATATAATTGTTTGTAGGACTGCGCTGTTAAAGTGAAATTACAGATCCAGTCTTTAAAATGTGTTCAATTGAATGAATCTTAGGTACTTTGTCGTTAAATCTGTCTATCGCTGCAATAATTGCACGATTATTGAGCATTGTTGTAAATATGTCAAATTTATGATTTAATCTAAATTCTAACTTATTATTCAGACTTAGCATCCTCTTTTCAAAACACGGTAAACATTTTTAATGAAATATTTAAATTAACCAGCTTTAATTATAGATTATACAAAGAAATTTCATAGCTGTATTTTTTAGCCGTTGAGGAGTTCCCTTGTCTGTAGGCAATCCTGAACATAATACCAGGTCATGCTTATTAAAAAAATGCATTGTCATAAGGAAAGCTATACAAAAGCTTCGTAGTGGGAAGTGAGTATAATTAAACTTGCAAGATGTGACCTGTAATAAAGAAATATTCAAGTAATTAACATATTAATATACAAAGATACAATGTAAGTTAAATAAAAGCTTGTAAAAATAACTTTAATCACTTTTTCACTTATGGTCAACTTAAAAAGTTATCATAAAAAAGCATTTAATTAGATCTAAATTTTATCTTCTTGTAATGAGACTCGGTTAGGACAACTACTTGAAGAGTCAAATTAAAAAAATTACAGTAATTAAGTGCCTGGATACCAACCTACTCCTATAATTTTACTAGGGCAGTAGTTGGCACGTTAACAAGCTCTGGCAACTCTATTTAGCTAAAAGCATAGACATTTACGTGTAATTAAAATTAATTACACTCTGAAACATCTGCATCCTAAAGCTTTAGCGCAATTAAATTTTTATGTTTAAATAGATTCTCGGACAAAAAGATTAAAAATGAACGAGTAAACCTTACGTTGCAGAAATAGTAACTTGGTATTTTATCTTCCTATTGAAAAATGGCGTTGGTTTAAAATAAATGCGATGCTGTGTAGATAATTAAAATATGGTATAGAAGGGAGCAGAGTAAATAGATTTGAACACGTTTCACATTTTTAAGCTAGTGATAATGTAGCGTTAGTACAAACTTCAACTTCAACTTCTGTAGGAGTCATGAATTTAAAAATTAATTTACATGGAGGAATCAGCTGTGGAAGTTGTAAGAACATAGTACTTATCACTTGCTACGGCGCGGCAAAGGAAAACTTGGCGAGGAAATTGATGAATGATGACGAGTGAATGGAACGAAATGTGAAGTTCTCCAAAAAGTTCTCGAAGGTGAGTGAAGCCTTCCTAACCGCACTTGGCCAGCGTTTGTTATGGCCCACATCCCTCACATTGTTCGTGGAGACCCGAGTCCAGTAGTAAGATAGTTACGGGTAGCAGTAAAATCATGATGATCCAGATTACTTAGGCAGTTTTTGAGATAAGCTTATATTAATTAATCTTCAGACATATTGTTTATAGTATTATCTATACTAATAATAAAACTGTAACAGGGTAAATTCTGTACATTAAGTATTTTTGGAAAATTTTAATTGGGAGGCTTTGTTATCGATGTAGACACCAAAATATATTTTTTTGGATTTATTGTCTGTCTGTCTGTCTGTTCGGGCTTCACGCAAAAGCCACTGTACAGATTTAAATGAAAGTTAGCATAGTCGTAGTTTAAAACCCGAAAATGGTTATAGGATATGTTTTATCCCAGGAAATGGCTTAGTTCATACAGAATAACAGATTAGAATTAGTATGGCAACTCCAACCAATGGAACACTTTTGATGAAATGCAGCATGTTTGTGGCTTATGTAAGGTCAATGGTTATAGGGTACTTTTTATCTCAGAAAACTGATTCGTTCCCATGGGATAACAGGTTAAAATTATTATGGCAAATCTGAAACCACTGGACAACTCTTCAGAAGCGCAGCCAGGGCAATTTCTAGTTACGTATGTACATACATTTGAATTCCACCTCAGCGTGGGTTTTAAAGGTATTTTACGCGAATTAAGTTTGAAATGAACACAAAACTATTTCTCGGACTACTTTCATGTCTCTCTTTCATGCCATGAAAATCATTCGTGTAGAAACAGGGACAGTATAATTAACGACCTCAATTCATCGCAAATATTATCCGCACAGGTACAAGCTTGATGTTAATCTGATATTTATGTCAGAAGAAAGCGACGTATACTGAAATGATTCAAGCTTCTATGGGATTTGCACAAGTTATGGGTTGAGGTTTCCTTTTGGGAATTTTGGTCTTTGATCACCTGATTATGCTGAATGAGGATCTTTTGTTTTGTTATGAGGAAGAAATGTTCTAAAGATACCCGGAGCTAGAGGCTAAGGGTTAAACGGAATTTCTACCTACTAAAACCCCCCAGGTATCCGTTCAGCGCATATAGGAAGACTCCGGAATCTCATGAACGTAATGGTTCAATGAAAGGCCTACTAAGTAGGCCTATTGAGCTCATTTTAAGCACTGGCCTTTTCTCGTTAAGGAGGCCTAGAGAATTATCCAGCACGCTGATTCACATACAGATTAATGAAAAGTGGGTAACGCAAGTGTCCTACGGTTTAACCGCCTGATGATATTAACTGGAACCTGCATCTGGATTAAAATATTGATGTTAAATATGAATATATCCTGAATAGTTAATTGAACTCATAACTTCACGATGAGTATAGACAAAGTTTGAAATCTATTCTTATCATCAAATTACAAAGCGATAAAGGATATCTGGCTTCCTTGTCTTGGAGGTATGGAAGTCTAATTGTATAATACTGAGCTCGAATAACTTAGTTCAATATAAGTAGTACTTCCAAGTGTTACAAGGCAGCCGTCAGCGGCACGGTCTTGTGGTCTGAGCGCTGTAACCACAACTTCCTGGCTTTGACACAATCATAAGACCCCGGGGACTATCTTCTACGATAACTTTGACTGAATTTAGTTTCTTTGATACAGATATAGTTAGGTATATATGCACGGGAATCGACAGCAAAAAGTACCTAAACATGGTTTACTAAAAATATTTCAAAACACACGCTTTAATTAGATCCATAATATGAAGAAACACACAAAATTTCATATATGTATTGTTAACCGTTGAGGAGTTCCCTTGTCTGGAGCCAATCCTGAACAGATCATGCTTGTTATAAAAATGCATTGTCATCAGGTTGAAAACGTTATGTAAAATTTCCGCTCCGTGGTGCAAGAGGAAGTGGGTCTAATTAAGCTTGCAAGATTTGTTCTGTAACAAACAAATATACTAACATACTAATATACAAACATACACTGTAACTTAAATAAAAGCTTGTAAACGGACTGCGTTATGTATCTTTGAATCAATTTTCATCAAAATCCTTTTGGTTAAATGTTTATGAGAGCGTAACAGACAGACTACTTTGACATTTATAACATCAGTAAATATTAAAACTAAAATAAATTCAGCCTCATTCTGAATTAGTCGAACCAAAATATTTACTTAAACTTCATTCTATTTTTTCGATGATAGCAATTCAGCATAATTATTCTCATGAGTAATATTATCACATGAAAACTAGAGTCTCTTTTGATCTGATAATCCCTTTGATCTGTCGTATATTAATCTCCAGTAAAATATGAGTATAATTATTTTATATAGGTTGGAATATTTTTTAACATACGTTTTATTACGCAATGACGTATTATTTAATAAGCGCAGGTGGAAAAGATTTCTCGAGACATTCCTTTCTTTGGAGGGCACGTAATCCTTAGTTAAGACTTGTCGATGTCGACGGGCGACATCGAAGAAATTAATCTACAAATCCTAGGGAGCAATGTAGTGGAGTATGTTCTAGATCGGGTCGACAACCCACGGCCCGTGAGCCACATGTGGCCCGCGCAGACATGATTTTCACGACGCAACTTCGCATTTCTATATTAACTATAATTAGAGGAATAACATGGCTAAAAAAAGGTTGACTAACATCGCGAAAAAAGGATTGAAAGTATGAACGGAACGACGTCTTTGGATAAAAAAATCTTTGCATTTATTTCCTTGAAAATAAATAAGTTAATTTATGTATCTTACTAATAGTATAAATGCGAAAGTTTCTAGAGGATAAAAATCTGTTACAGGAAAGCATAAAAATTTGACTGAAATAGAATTATAGTCTGGAATAACATATAGGCTATTTATTAACACCATAGAATGTGAGCGAAACCGCAAGCAGAAGTTAGTAGGTAAAAAATACAACATAGGAAGACGTAGGCGTTAAGGAAACATTAAGAATTTAGCGTTAATCGAAAACTTAAACTGTTATATGCTAAATTATGCATTTATTGGCGCTGTAATAAATAATTGCCAAACTTATTGTGTTATTAAGGAACAAGGTAACCAAGTGTTATTAACATCGATCATAATTATTGAGTGTTATTATATAATAGTATTTAATTTCGTTTCCATTATGTAATAAATTCTGAAAGACTAACGATTTATCTATAACTAATAGCTAATGTTTAAACTTTATGGAGTTAAATGTGGGTATTTTTTTTTCTTTTTTTTTATATATGTTTAGAACTTTTTACTGAGTAGACTGATTTTGATGGTTTTTCGAAAGCTGGTGAATTGATTGGTTGAGGAAAGCTTTTTTAAGTTATTGTCTTTTTTTATTTTTAATAATGTTCGTTATTAACTTTTATTGGGTTTGAACTCGGACGATTCTTTCGAAAAGCTAGTACTTGTCGCATACTTCCACGTAATTTTGAGCGACATCTTACGGGCAGTTTTTGAATTAGAATGATTCTTTCGAAAAGCTAGTACTTGTCTCATACTTTCATGTAATTTTGAGCGACATCTTACGGACAGTTTTTGTGTTATCCTTAATAAAGCGTATTTAATTGGTTGCGTCTGCGTTGTCAATGATATTTTACCTCAAAACTTTTTTATGAGTAGACATATTTTGATAATTGCAAAGCTGGTGCTTCTCATGTATTTATTATTCACTGAAGGAAGTGGCACTTAGTTTCTAATAAGCACATAACTTTGAAATGGGATTCGGAATTCGAATCCAGGCCTCTCCGTTAAGATGTTCAAACAGTCTCGCTATTAATGCTTATCCTACTAATATTATAAATCTAAAGTTTGTATGTTTGTTACTCTTTCACGCAAAAACTACTGGATAGATCCGAATTAAATTTAGCACACAGATAGATCATAGCCTAAAACAACATGCCACACATTACAGAGAAGATTTACCACACATTACACAGAAGATCACATTACAGAAAAATCAATACAATGCATTCAAGATATTTGATTAATTCATCTATTGAACGCATAAAAAGTCGACCTCTAAAATTGACATCGAAAGAACCAACAAAACAATCAATTAAATATGTCTGTATTATTATTTCTATTACATAACAAGACGAGGTTTTTTAACGTATTAGTTGACCGTATCGAATCATATTATTTTGATAATAGTGATGCTATGTACTGATAAGGCATATTCAATGTTATGGCCTTACATAACAAGTTATGCGGTCTGTTTAAACGACACTCGGTATTACAATTGAATTATACAATTGTGATCTTGCCGTTGTCAGATTAGATGTTGTTTTCTGCAGAAATCCAGGATTAACTAGCTGGGCTAGTGGTTGGTCAATATGACTACTGACGAGAGTTAGAACCCCACCTAATACCCACCCACCAACAAACTTTTCTGTGTTGAATCGGGTGTGTGTTTCGTGTCTGTCTGGGTTTAATAAAAATAAGTATATATTTATAACAATATATATATGTACAGTTAAGATTATGCACAAAATTAAGGTAAAAAATAATTTATTGGCTTGTAGGTCTAGTGGTTAGTGAACCGGAGGTCGTGGGTTCGATTCGCATCGTGAATTTGCTGTTATAAGCAGGAATGTTTATTCTGTGTCTTGGTGTAATAAAAACATCTATATAAGCGGAATCCTGAGCCCAGTAGTGGGACAGTCTAGCTTGCAACGATGAAGTATACATTCAAAAATATATATGTATGTTTATCAGTTGTCTAATTAACTAACGCTGAACGCTTCCGCTTGGTTTAGAATCCGTTGCCCGTGTGAGAGTTGTCCTAAAGTATTTGTTTGTCATTTATTATTACTTATTTATACCATGTGTTTTTATTACTTACATATTCGGTACAAAGACATAAGTAAATGTAATAGAAACGTTACACAATAAAATATTAATTACTTGGAAGTCAAACCTACCATTCCCTTGTTTGTCATTGTCGTGGGCCAGCGTGGTATCTAGCCGATCTAAGGCTGTGTTGCGTAATACTTGGGTGTGGTGGACAGGGTTAAGGTTTGAAGCCTTGAGCTTGACTCGTGACTGCTGGTTTGAAGGGAATGGCATTTTATTGTTGAAACAAGCCAGAAATGTGGCTATTTCAAGTTTAATATTTTGAAATGGCAAAGCGAATGGTCACCACCCAACTGTACGATTTAATAGTTACGTAACTAAAATAACGTAACTGTCCCACTACTGGGCATGGGCCTCTTACTGGCCATATGCGGATAAGTAGACTTCACACAACTCCGAGAAGTTCGAGTGTCCTCGTGATGTTTTCATTCACCGAAACCAGTGATAAATAACTTGATATGCACATAACTTTTTGTAAATGCTGCCAGTGGGTCTTGAACTTAGGACATCCCGTTCAGGAGACCATCGTTTACAACACTAGACTATGACTGCTTTATATTAAAGTTAATATGTTAACGTATTCATTAATATAATTCCTCAATATTTCAAATATTTTTTTTGTTAAAAAATAATTTTGGATTTATTTATTTAGGTAAAACACATTTGGTTACAATAATATAGACAAAGCGTATAACAGGACTGAATTAAAACTGTGAAACTCTTCGTCGTCGATTTGATCACACAATGGTTTCCGTTTTTTATAATATATTACGCACATTTGTCATCGGAACTAAACAAAAAATATCAAATAACATGGCCTATAAAAAAAAAAACACTGGCGTTACCACTATGTGTACTTACGGTAACAGGTCGCGAGTACAATTATTCCCATCTCAAAAATACCCAACGCGCCTTTCAGATACCTTTTCAAGCAAAATTTTAGTACAAAATATATTATGTATTATGTAAATTAAATATGGTATAATGGTGCCTATAATGGTACTGGAATCAAAAACCTCCAAAAGGCTATAGTCCTATATTAAGCTAAATCTTCTAAATATAGTTTTTTAAACCTTTTAATGTCTCACTAGAGATTGTGGCTTTAACTGGTTTAAGATTGAAACCTTGAGCTTGACTTTTTACATAACAATGCTGGGCATGCCGCCTTCGTACAATGTCACTTGACAAATGAACTGGCCCATTTAAAAGCTGTCAGTCTAATTTAGAATTAATTACATTGGTACATTATTTATATACCTTATTTAGTTACATTTAAATTAGGCTAATATTAGGTGGAATTTTAAGGATGTGTGTACCCGAAAGCCTGCGACACGGCTAAACAATTTCTATGTTTTCAATGTTTTCAACTCTATATTTATGCGATGAATATATTAGAGAACAGATCGGAGTAGAAGAAAAATACTTTAATATAAAAATATGACTTGGTGTATGTAAACTAAGTTAGTGCGTTTTACCATCAAAGACTTCATCACCACTTACCATCAGGTGGGATCGTAGTCAAGTGCTAACTTATTTATGGTAAAAAAACTGTGTTCTAGATATTTTCTCCGTATAATCTTTGGAGTGGTTTTCAAGCAAGCTTCTTCAAGTTTTTCTGAAACTGAATACATACCTAATATTTATTTATAATAAGTATTGGGATCGGTGATTTTAAGAAACGACTAAAATCTTCCAATTATGAGTTAACCACATCCCCTCCATCAATTCACATTGGAGCCGCTGGTGGGTATACTCTAGGATCCTGAGTATATTGTTTTTACATATGACACAAACATGTAAAATTTTATATAAATTGGTCTATTGCTTTCGGAGTTGCCATACTAATTATAACCTGTTATCCTGTGGGAAATAACCTATTTCCTGGGACATATCCTATAAACATTCTCGGCTTTTAAACTACGACTATGGTAAGTTTCATCTAAATCTGTGTAGTGATTTTTGCGTGAAGCTTGAATAGATCGACAGCCAGACAATTAATTCAAATTTTTTTTTTTCTATCGATCTCGTCTCTATATCGATAACAAGGCCTCCCTGCATTAAAATTTTCAAAAATACCTAATGCACAGAATTGACCCCATTAGAGACTTATAGATTGACTCCAGTTGCTTCAACATTCTACTACTTCCCTTTTCATGTCACTTTCGCTCATAAAGATGAGAAGAGAAGAAAGATTTTAGGTAGACTTTTAACTTAGTATCGAAATATTGAATAACATTAAAAATTCCAGAAGCCCAGCTTTGGGATAGTCTAAAGTGATAAATACTTTTATTTTGCATCAGTTTCACAAACATTCAAAGTACTACGAGAGATTCTTCGGGATTCGTAACATTTCTATGCATTTGTGCAGTTTTGTATATTTGGGTCGCTGGAGCTTTGGAATACTACAAAATTATACAAATTGTGAAGTTGTGTACACAATTTCGCCTCAAATATTCTGGGCAAAAGTTTTCAAATCGACATTTATGCCATGAATATTTTAGCGAATGCATCAGAGTACAAGAAAAATACTTTGATATAAAAGTATAACTCTGTTTATGTAAACTGACTCCTTGATATTTTCTGCGTCCAATCTTAGTAGTATTCAAGATAGTTTTTTTAACTTTTAGTGAAACTAAATATGTATCTAATATTTATTCATAGAACCCCAAAAAATACGTTCATAAGTGTATTAAAATGTAAGGAATATGGGTCAAACTCTACCATGCTGGAAAAGTGGTAGTTTTCTTCATTGTTTATTATGCGTACTAGAAGGATTGGAATAACTTGCCTGCGTCGGTGTTCACGCCTACGTATGATATAGGAATCGAGAGAAGAGTGAATAGGCATTTACTAAGTTAGTGCGCCCAGCACCTTAGACATCATCGCCACTTTCGATCACAAGATCGATGTCAAACATTAACTTATTCTAATTTAAAAAATAAAATTACGGATACATAACTTTGAGGTGCCGCAGGATTCGAAACCAGGTCCTCCCGTTCGAGAGAACAACGTTCAAACCACAAGGCTATCACTGTTCAACTCCACATAAATACCACCTTCTATTCAACTATAGACCTAACTTTATATAAACATCTTATATCGTCATTCATAAATATAAATATTTAAAAACACAAGCTTTAATCATAGATCCATAATACAAAGAAACACGAAATTTCATAACTGTATTGTTAACCGTTGAGGAGTTCCCTTGTCTGGAGCTAATCCTGAACGTAGTATCAGGTCATGCTTGTCATAAAAATGC
>DWJZ01007301.1:0-12237 GCA_018249125.1 Asbolis capucinus
TTCAACCTTTTGGAAGGGTGAATTTTCAACCTTTTGGAAGGGTGAATTTTCAAGCTTTTGGAAGGGTGAATTTTCAAGCTTTTGGAAGGGTGAATTTTCAAGCTTTTGGAAGGGTGAATTTTCAACCTTTTGGAAGGGTGAATTTTCTTGAATCTTTAATGCTTCCCTACACTATAATGTAAGGAATTGCATGAGATTAACGCTTCAGTATTTTATTATGCTTCCATCTCTATGTAGGTTATAAGCTACGTGCGGTATATTGCCGTCTCTTACTATAATAATACTGCGCTAAGAGATACCGCTAATATGCCTCTGAACCATTGATGGCCTTAGTAAGCACTAGTTTTTCTTCATACTAAGAAGGCCTAACGCCAACATGACTCCTACATACCGATAGCCCACTACTGAGCAATGGTGTTTCCCCATACTGATAAAGATTAAAGAATACTCCACCACGTTGTTCCTATGCCGATTGGTGGAGACGTGAAGACGCGTGGAGGAGGTGAATAAGCTTATAATAATATTACGCTAACAAAAGATGGTAAGGCCACAGTCCAGTGTCGTAATTAACATTCGAGGACTCTGCTAAATTCATTGGATGGGGCCCTAAAAATCGTCACATTGTAATTTACTTACTATAAGTCACTTAAATGGTTTCCCAAATGTTATATTGGAAGAACTATTCCATTTTCCAAAGCATATATATATTATACTTAACAACATATAATTAAGTTTAAAATAATATAATACTTAACAACATATAATTTGTTTAATTATGTTCTTTGATGGTAACTTTAATTAATTTGAAGTTCATATATAAAGCTACTTACATAAAGTGGTGATAGCCTAGTGGTTAAGAACTTGGCGGATCCGGGTTCATATCCCAGGGCGGGCATATCTGACATTTCGGAGTTATGCACGTTTTAAGCATTTAAATGTCACTCGCTATAACGGTGAAAGAAAACGTCGTTAGGAAGCCTGCATGCTGGGAAGTTTTCAAAATTCAAAGGTGTGTGAAGTCTGCCAATCTGCACTTGGCTAGCGTGGTGGGCATTCTCATTCAGAGAAGAGACTCGTGCTCAATAGTGGGCCGTGATGGGTTGAAATGAAATATAAAGGTTGTATTTTTTAATATATTTTTTTGTGTTAAATTCTGAGTTCGCTGTCTCCTGGGCCGGGGGCTACTCAGGCCGAGGGCCCGTGACATTTTGCTAGTCATACCACCCCATAGTTACGCCACTGCTACAAACTCCATCGTCAGTCAGCAACCTCACGACATTTTATTAACTAAAGTTTCCCAAACTAATTAATTTTGCGTGTCGGTCGCTTATCAATATTATTAATTACTTTATCAAAGCTCACATGAAAATATTGCTGTTGACAAATTAGTTGAACTTTACGAAGCTCGGGCCTCTTTCATATCAGTGAAGCGAAAATGCTGAAACTTAGGTTTTATTAGAAATAGATTTAATGTTTATTATTTATTTAGACGGCTTCGTACGGGTGGACATTTATTTTTAAACTGCGTACGGAACCGTCGTCTGTTTGAGCCGCACCGCTATTTCAAAGATGCCCAATTTTTTCACCTCGGTGCTCGTCGTTGTGAATATCACCTATGTTACTAAGGAATAATGTAATGGTAAAATGAGAGCCTATTGCTCAGACTGCTGTCTGTCCGTCTTTCTGCGTGTCTGTCTGTCTGTCGTGTCACCAGGCTGTGACGTAATGTAGTGTTGTGTAATGAGATTGTTATTTGTGATAGTTTTACAGTTATTAACAGATGATGTGTCTATCGCTTTAACAGAATTACTTGAAAATGGAGTAAAGTAAAAATTTTAAGGAGCTTCCATACAATAAATGTAATTTTAGCCGCTTTTATGGATAGCTAGCTGTACCTGGCGGGCGTCGCTACGCATCAATTCGTCAACCAAGCGTCCGAACGATATAATTTTGGTAAAAAATCACTTTCCCAGAGAACTCTGGACGGAGTCGCTAAAGACATCAGTGCTTTGTCTCCTACCATTTCAGTGTCTATGTGTATAAAGGACAAAGAAACTTACCAACAAAAGATATGTTTTATATATTTACGAGTAGATGGTACGGAACTCCTGTGTCCGATTCCGGCAAGCACTTGGCCGGTTTTATAACTTCGTTGATCCCTTAAGGTCGAGGACACAAGCCGCCAAGGTATAAACGCTGTCAATAGGGGCTAAGTAAAACAATACAACCTCACAAACATACAAACAATTATTACATATCACTAGTTTCTGCCCTCGGTTTCGCCCGCGTTATATATACTAATATTATAAAGCTGAAGAGTTTGTTTTTTTGCTTGAACGCGCTAATCTCAGGAACTACTGGTTCGATTTGAAAAAATCTTTCAGTGATAGATAGCCCATTTATCAAGGAGGGTTATAGGCTATATATCATCATGCTAAGTCCAATAGGGGCGAAGCAATAATGAATATATATGTTTCAAAATCGGGGGATTGTTTTCCTATTGAGAACTTCCGCTGCGTGCGCTGCATAAACGGTTAAAGTTTCATCTGCATGATATAAGACAATAAGACCCAGTACTTACTCACCTATTTAAACGAAGTAGCGGGTTAAAGTTAGCGTTAGCCCGAAGAAACTATTCCACATGGACGGTCGCGGTCGGAAGCTGGTGTGTTGATAAAAAGTAGCCTATTTGTTATCTCAGGCAAAATCCATCACTGTGCCAAAATTCATCTCAACTTAATCCGTTTAACGTTTTGGAGAAACTCAAATATCCCAACATATAAACATCCAAGCTATCCCTAGGGAACATACAACACATATAGTATAATTTATCCCTTTAACGGAACATGGAACGGCCGTTCCGTTCCGTTCACGTGAAGGAAAGACAGACATATAAATATTCAAACATCTTCACAAACTTTCCCATCAATATATATATATATAATAAATCAATATTTGTTTGTGAGTTTGTTTGTCCTTTATAGACTCTGAAATGGTAGGTGGACTGCCGTCTTTAGCAACTTTGTCCAGATTTCTCTGGAAGATTTTGATACCCAAATTATAACGACCGGACTTGATGAGGTGAGGCGTAGCAACGCGTGCCGGGTACAGCTATCTTACAATATTAATGTTATATGTGATTTCATTACAAGAAAGGTTTATTTTACTCGACAATTTTGTCTCTGTCAGATGACCCGCGTCGATCCAGCATCCCATCCGACGAGATGAATCAATCTTAATAATAATAATTGATAATATCCAGTAAACTTGAAGTCAGATTCGCTTGATCGCAAACCGGACATAAACTTATTAAGCTGATTTAAAGTAACAACCGTGTCTGGTGTCGTCCTTTTAAAGGGTAATCACGTTATTAATGACCCGGGGAATTGCTTAAGTGCATACTTTCTTGCAGACTTGGTCACCGGTGACGTCAACTTTTTAAATTGAAAACCTGTGTTTAGGCTAGAGACAAGCAATTTTTTTTCATAGATCACTTTAAAAAATGTATTGTTGCTTTGTTTAATATTGGTTTTGCAAAATAAATCTACATCGTCAACTCTAGAGTGAATAGGCTGTTAGTAAATTAGTGTGCTTTACCATCTAAGACCATCGTCGCTTACCATCAGGTGGGATGGTCAAGCACAATTTTATTGAAATAAAAAATAAAAAAAAAATTCTTAATTTTATGACATCCTCCCCGAATAACTTTTGAAGCTCAATTTAATTTAATAGACACGTAGACACGTAGATACGTAGACACGCGTCATGTCAATCGTGGAGCCCTAAGCGGCAGCTTGGAACTCTTCGGGAATCACTGATTTAAACCAACGACTGCACTAGCTTCTCTTCTTCTTTTTCCCTTTCACATTCTTCTGTCACCGTCCTAATATTTGATGTTTCTTGTCACCCCGGTTGTATATTCTCGATCGGTATAAATTTTTTCTTTGTTTTACCCGCACGTGTGGATTTCTTATATTGCTGGCAACGCGATAGTGACACCAAACCTGCTAGCATCATAAAAAGTATGCAAACGACAAGACGAGCTATCTGATAGCAAGTCATCCGCCTATGGACATTAGCAACGAAGACTGAGGCCCCTAATGAGTCGCATGCCAAGAAGAAAGTAATACCGGTGCACACTGGACAAACAATGGAAGCGGTATATCGCTGAAGCAACAGGATTCAATAACTAATGTATCTTGTATATAAAATTCTCGTGTCACAATGTTAGTTATCCTACTCCGTAACGGCTTGAGCGATTTATTTACAACTTTATTTTCATATTCAGTACGCCTAAGAATCGGCTACTATCTATTTTTATACCCCTAAGTTATAAGGGATGTCCACCTCTAGCATGTTTTTTTTTTTTAATTTTCGGTAATTTTTTTAATTTTTTTTTTATAAAGTGGCATTCAAAATACATGCAACCTTAAATTTTCACCTGTCTATCGTCAACCCTTATTTTTAAGTCATTTTAATAATTACCTAAAAACATTTATATGGCAAAGCAACGTTTGCCGTGTCAGATAGTATAAATATATATTCAATGTATGGACAGAATAATTAGTGAATACAAAATAATTAAATACAATGTACCTATTGTCAATGTACGTCATGCAAATTGTTCAATCTAAATTTATTTCGTTCATTAATCAGTATCTTGTGTTTGTAATAAATTGGTTAAATGGTTTAACTAGTCAGTGTGTTGAATTTTATTTTCGCCTCTATAGTTTTCATAATTTTGTTTTGACGTTGAATTGTTTTGACGTTTTTAAATATATACTTCAATGATTAATAACGTGGGTAGCTGTACCGGCGACTACGTCTGCGTTCAATTTAATAATAAAGATTTTGTTTTATAATTCTAAAATGAAAACATTCATAGTTTGTTCTTATTCCATTAGCTATCGGTTAGTGGAAGTCGTGTCACAATCGGTCCAGCCGTTGCAGAGAGAGAACAAACAGATAGGAAAAAAGAAGAAAAAAAAAATGATATTTTTTTGGTGTATGTAACATATACATTTAGTAGAAAGTCGTAATTGTAATATTACAAATAGACACTCTAATTTTATTTATTTATATATACTATAGATTGGAGGCGGTTATTTCTGTGAATGTACTTACTTAACGTAACTGTGTAACGTAACTGTGAACGTACTACTCCGGGCGCGGTACAGTCCTGTGGGTTTTGGCCTCCTCAACGATTTTTTTCCACTTCGCTCTGTCTTCGACCTCTCGTCTCCAAGATGTTTTTTTGCCCATCTTTCCAGATCTTCCTTTACACAAACTCTTCATCGTTTCGTGGGTCTCTTCTACTGTGGGGTCTAATTGACACGCATTTGACCGCCCTATGGTTGTCCATACTTTCTAAGTGGGCCCGCCCATCTGTAACTTTGGGATTTAATGGACCTGGACTCAGTTTCGTCGTTTAAAAGTTCATCTAGCTCATGATTCATCCTCATACGGTATACCATCTTGGTTTGGTCCAAAGATTTTCCGCATAGCCTCTCTCTCGAACACCGCTAGCTTCAGGTCGTCCTTTGGGGTCAGTGTCCAGGTTTCACTCGCGTAGGATAGAACCCTGTTATCCTTTTGTAAATGAGGATTTTGGATTCTGTAGTCAGAAACTTACTACCTAGATTTATGTGAAAATGAAAATTGTTTATTTCGTCGTAGGAACCGAAAGCTCACTTAACGAAAGTCAAAATTTTACAATACACTTTGTATTACATAACCTACATAAGTTATAAATTATTAACAAAGTAAAAGAATATTTGAAAAAATTCTTTGATAAATGCTAAAGTTACAGATGATTGTTTATTCTCGGGCTTTGTGTGGATGCAAATGGAGGGGTGCTACGACCGGTGGTTACGGCTTACTTTCCCCAGCTTGAAATCCGAGTAACGACCTGTAGTTATCGAAAAAAGTATATATACATACCCTTACACATGAAATATAGAAAAAATATATTGTATCCCTTTGGTTTGTTAGGGACTCCTTCCAGGGTCAGAAGTTGTTTACGCCACTGTGTGGTGTATGAGTGTGTAAGCCATAATTAATTATTACACTTTGCGATATGCCACCACGTTGTGACATATTAACATATCTCTAAAATCCATGACCTGGTTAACACGCTTGTATTTTGAGTCATTTCACATTATTTGTGTTCAGTTTCCTCGAGTATGACTGCTATATTAAGAGATGACGTAGACAGTGCCCAACAAAAATTGTGTAGAGATCTGATGCCCCGCCGTGTCGGCCGTGACCAATGCTGTAAACTGTGATAGTTAACTTTGTAATTGTAATGTAACTGGTAATTTTTTTTATTTATTTATATAAGTTTAAATTTTACAATATCTTCCATATTTCTTATTATGAAACAATTTCATTTAGTTATAATGAATTATACTAGATGGCGGTGTCAATTCACCGAGCGAAGTCTGTTTACTACTTAAATTTTGTTTAATGTATTATAAAAGGAACTGAACTGACCACTAATAACATGTCTCGCAGTAAAATATGCAAATAAACTACGAATATTAATATAGTTTTAATAATAAATTTATCGGAGCATATTTGTACCACTGTTCCTACATGTAAGGTGCTTCTTTATATTAAATAGTACGAAACAAAGTGGCTAGTCTTGTTTTTTTGCTTGCATAAATTCCTGTTAGAGGTGTCTATACAATACTAGAGTTTCATTATTTAAAGAATTTCTTTCATCTGGCGATTAACGACTTTAATTAGGTTAATTAAAATTATAAAAAGGTTTCAAGTGCGTAAGATCTCGTCTATAGCCTATTTTTGTGACAATCAATTAATACGACTTTGTAACTTTGTAACTGAGCCTGTCTCCGAGGGGTTTCAGGTTAGATTCCCTGGATAGGGATTTATTTGAAAGATTAATGTTTGTTCTCGGTTTAAGAGTTTAGGTATTTGTTACGCCACCCACGTGTGAAAGCGTGTGGGTAGACATCTCCTTTTGTTAACCTCAAATCTCTTCTGATTTACTAGAACTTTGTACATATGTATTTAGTCTTGCTTTCATTGCTATTAATAAAACATAAAGTAAAAAAGTTAAAAAAATACTTTTTTTTTAACTTAAAAAAAAAACTGTTTAAAACTAAAAAAAAAATACTTTTTTTTTAACTTCTTTCCTTTGGCGAGACAGCGTGTGCACCGTATAACGGCTGTGGATAGAATGAGGGCTCGTTAAAGTCGATCATTGACTAACATAGAACGTAAGCTTTTATTTAAAAATATAGATTATTTATTGAAGTAAAATGTATCTCGTTTACAGCTGCGAAGGCTGTAAGGGTTTCTTCAAGAGGACGGTGCGGAAGGACCTGACGTACGCATGCCGCGAGGACCGCAACTGCATCATCGACAAGCGACAGAGGAACCGGTGTCAGTTCTGCCGGTATCAGAAGTGCCTCGCTTGTGGCATGAAGAGGGAGGCGGTGCAGGAGGAGAGGCAGCGTGCGGCTCGGGGAGCTGAAGACGCGCATCCTAGTAGTTCTGTGCAGGTGGGTCATGTCAGGCTTCTTGTATCTTGGGATTAGTTATTTTTAACTAGATTCCGCCTGTGACTTGTCCGCGTGTTATTCGCGAAGCCTTTTTTCTCAGCAATTATCGTCCTATTCCAAACACTTTACACAAAAACTTTGCAAATTATACACTAAAAGCGTTTTTTTGTCAGTGCAACTAAAATTATTGTTACACTGTATGTATCTGCGTTGACGACGAGGTAATTTTGTCTATAAAATATGCAAATTTATGAATTCTCAGTATCTACCAATTTCTTATGTGTCTTGTCTAGACTTTATCACATAAAATACATTATTTTACAGATAGATCATTCCGTTAGTGGGATACATTTAAAATAATTTCTATGTTAGTAATATCTAAAGCTGGCTTCCCATGCGTAATTCTGCGGACATCGGTCCCGCGTACCAATACTTTTCTTGTCGTGCTTGTTAGTGCTTAGATTATGGGATTGGCTTCATCTTATTAACTCTCCCACGCTTCTTTAGTGCTGATTGGTGGAGAGGCAAACCCAAGTGTCGACGTCGATAATAACGTCTAAGATGCTTCGGAAGTCCTTAACGCTTGCTTTCGGACTCCGTATGTTGTTGCCTAACCCGATCATTTAGGTTCGACACAAGTCGCCTCGCTACGACACAATATCATATATTCTATGATATTCAAATCCCATCGGTACTAATGTCCTTATTAAATTAAAAAAGCATTTTGAACATTATTCGTTCAATTTAATGCCGTTTAAATGTTCGTCATTTAAATTGTAGTTCGCCAAACTTTAAACCTTTAGGGTACTTAATAAATTACTCCCTAAGTCCATTTATATCTGTGATCTGTAGCCATATAATCCTTTGTGATATATAGCTCAAGTTTAATGACTGTTAGCCCTTGCGTTCTTTATGCTAATGGACGCAATATGTATCTATTCTTCAGAACACTGCTATTTGTGTAACTATATATGTATTTGGTCATTCTACAAACTGCTCTGTAGTTTGGCGGGTTAGTTTTAAGTCAATTTATATATATATATATATATTTCATAATAAAATCTAACCTGTACATTTTGTACAGAGTTCTATACAAAAAAATTGCTATATATATATATATGATGTTACTAGGGTCTGCCCTTGGCTTCGCCTGCGTGGTGTAGTGATAAAAAGAAGTCTATGTGTTATCCCAGACTATAATCTATCTCTATATCAAATTTCATCCAGATCGGTCCAGTAGTTTTTGCGTGATGGAGTAACAAACATAGAGCTGTCGTCACAAACTGTCGCATTTATAATATTAGTAGGATCATCAGTATTGACAGCAAACCACTTTTTTATCAATATCTTGAGGTCATAAGAGCATACAAACTGACTGATCTACCTCATTTAAAGTTAAAGAAATATATAATAATAATATAGGTATCAACTTGAGTGCATTATACTTTTTAAACCCTTTTACAAATTATTAAAATTTAAAATATTCTAAAAATAGGAGGCGTCTTTAACCTTTTTAAGCTCGTTTGACGTTCATTTACAAAATGTACGTAAACAAGATCGACTTAGCAAATATTTAGCTTCACTAATTGTCTTGTTTGTTTAGCTAAATATTGTATTTTACGTATAAATTTATTTAAAACTAGCTGTGCCCGGCACGCGTTGCTACCCATGCACTTATAAACCATGTGTCCGATCGATATAATTTTGGCACCAAAACCTTTTTCAGAGAATTCTGAACAAAGTTGCTAAATACGTCAGTACTCTGTCTCCTTCCATTTCAGAGTGTATGAAGGAGAAACAAACAGATTTTTATACGTTTAGATTCAATTAAACGGAAAAATATTTTTTTATTAATTACACTGTGTACTTTATATAATCAATCAAATTTATATTATTAACATTTGTGATTTTTCTCTGAAAAAGGACCAAAGCTTTCACGAAAGTTGTATTCATTAAAAGAATGCCTTCAATGCTTTGCTTGACAGGTCGGTTGGTCTAGTGGTTAGTGAACCGGACTACTACACCGGAGGTCGTGGGTTCAATTCCCACTCAAGTCAACCTTTACTGTGATGAGCAGGAAAGATTGTTTTGTGTGTCTGGGTGTATGATAGAAATATCTATTTAAGTATGTATTTAAAAGTATATATGTATGTTTGTCAGTTATTTCATCACCATAGTACAAGCTAACGCTTAGTTTGGGTTCAGATGGCCGTGTGGGAGTTGTTCAAAGATATTTATTATTTAATGCTACGTACGGTATGGTCCAAAAAGGTGCAAAAAAATATTTGTGATTTTTTATATCAGTCTCAAACCTTGCTTTAAGTAAAAATAAAATAAAAATCAACACGTAAAGGATGTTTATTATTACTTTTTAAAAGGACATTATTTTCCCTTTATATCGTTAAGACACGCACATTTAAAAAGGCTTACATCGTGTTAACAGGTTTATTAAAACCATAAGATTCATATCGAAATCGGTATCGCATTTTGATACGTGTAATCAGATTCTGATAGGTTCCCCCTTGACCACATGCGACGCCGGAAACGCCAGCTGGGGATCAACAAAGGACGTTTAGGGCATTTTTTGGCCAAGGACACACGCCAAGGGCAATCACTTCGTAGATTATGAACAACTTCGTGGTACCGTCATACGATCCTATTAACTTCGTCGAAAAAATCAAAATCCGTTCAGTAACTTTAGCTATTGGAAAAAAAAAGTTTTTCTTAAAATGTTTTCCACCTCTGCAACTTTATTAATATAAAAAAGTTTTAATAAACGATTCTTGTTAGTAACTTCGTTGAAAAGTTTGTTGTTTGCTACTCAGTAAAAATACGATTTTTATATAATTTTTAATTTAACAAAAATTGTTTATGTTTAAAGTTTTAAAATATTGTGCAATGCAAAAATTACTCATTTTTTTTGCACGTTCGACATGAAACATTGTCAATGAATATTTCTTTCGCAAGTCGAAATGCAAACAAGTTTACATAAGGAAAATGTTGAAAAATTTCTTTAACAGTATCAGGAGCCCTTGACACAATGGAAAAAGTCATTGGGACTTCCCCGAATGCTATTATATGTGGAAACAGGAAAAAATATATACACACCTCGCACTAGGAATTACGAACACAAGAATATTCCAAGCCCTCTTCGGGGAATCGATCCAGGAACCGTCGCAACATGGCCGTTCATATGAAAATGAATCGTTGATACAGAGCATTATAGAGTGCCCTCTAGTCCTCCTCAGGAATGAGGACCCGTGCCTTCATGGGCGTACCCAGCTTATGAACCAAGGGGGTAGCTCAGAAGAGCCCGGGGGGGAAGATACTTTATATATAAGTACTTAATTAAAATTCAAACTATTACGTAAAATAAGTACCTTTTCAACAACTATAGGGACTAAACTACTTTAAACTAGTGCTTTCTAAATTTAACAAGTTTAAAGACAGATGTTTATGTATGTTTCATTCTTTCTGTCTTTCATTCATTCTACACACAGCAAATAAACTGGTACATTGGCAAAAGAAATCTGTAAGGCAATAAAAAAGGCCTCGTCGTTCATTTACGCCGCCATTACAGCAACAACATTGCAGAGACTACACATCTTGTCATTACGCCTAATGAAACCAGTCAAGTCCGAAACAAAATGTCGATTTTATTCACGAATGTTATAAAGAGGAAAGGTTTTGATTGTTTGTTTGAATTGAATAGGCTCCGAAACTACTGGATTGATTTAAAAAAATCTTTTACCATTATAATCCAACATTATCCCTGATGAACAAAGGCTATATTTGATACGGGAAAAAATAGGGATCCGCGTGAAATTTTCGATAATGTAATCCGTGTGAAAAAAAAAACCATATATCGTATGTACATATACTCTAGTGTTAAATATATGTATTCATTAGACGTAGGAACAATTTTTCATATTCGAAACTAAGAGAATATTCGAAAAATTGGTAAAGTATAGGGTATTAGACGGGATTAATTAATTAATTAATATAAATAATTTTATGTATATGTTAAATCGGATCCCACCCGATTTAAATTAAACAAATTTTATATGTTACTAAAAGCTATTACGCAGTTAACGATATATCTTAAAGCATGTATTATATAGTGGCATATTTATAATATTGCGCATGGTTGCCACTTTCTGACCTGGGGGACCGAAGAGAGACAGCAAGTGGGCCAATTTTTTTTTTTCAATTCTTATTACTGTGTAATGATACACATTAACGTTCATGCAAGAACTACTAAGCAGTTAATAATGAAATTTGGCACAGGAATAGATTGTGATCTGGAATAACATGTCTGGACAACTTGTCATCACCGTACCACGACGGCGAAGTTGCGGTCGCAACCTAGTTTATTTAGTCTATACCAAAATTTAACAGCAGGACATCTACACACAATTTTTTTTAACGTAATCTATATTTGTATATTCGTTTGTTCCTGGTCAAATAGATCCACTTTCTCTTACATAACTGTGCGGAAATTTTGTCTAAAATTTTCATCCTGAAAACAATTAATTTTTATGATTGATACTACGTTCAGGATTGGCTCCAGACAAGGGAACTCCTCAACGGTTAACAATACAGTTGCGAAGTTTTCTGTGTTTTATAATTAAAGGTTGCGTTTTTAAATATTTTTAATAAACCTTGTGGAATCAGCGTTCGGCGTGAACGATAACAGAAAAGACTGTCATGG
>DWJZ01007302.1:0-12236 GCA_018249125.1 Asbolis capucinus
TTAGTAGATACATATGTTATCAAGGATTATATTAAATCTCTGTCGTGATACGTTTTTATTGTCGGCGAAGTTGTTCATTTTGTAGGTGATTATAAATAAATGTTATTCAAGGAAAAGAGTGGATAGGTCTCAGAAAATAATTGCGGCTTTTTAGCATGTGGAAATTGTAACCAAGCAAAAATTAACCTGTTTCATAAATTTCACACTAATGAACCGATTGAAATGTTTCATTAGCGTCACATAACTTTTAAAACACGTAACATTCAACTCGGAAATGAATTAGTCAAGGGCACAGAGCGATGAGTAATAAGTAATATTTTTTAAATTATATTACCTTCATCATACCCGCGACGCTCCAACGTCACCTTGATTCGCCGCATCCATTGGGCTTACTAACTGTGCACAGACTGAAATTCAGTGTGTGAATAGGTTTCATTTTATCAATCCATGTTTTGTTTTATGTATGCTCTTGAAATGAAAACGCAGGCGGTGGATCACAGACAGACATTTTATAATTTTTTTTATCTTTTATAAACTTGACATAGATAATGTCAAACTGTAGACATAACATACAGATTCATATCAATTAACCATAGAGTATTTTGTTACAGCTATAAAACATATGCGTTGAAATATTTTTGTTTTGTGATTGGTTGCAGTTTCCGAACAGTGCAATAACAATGGCGATGGGCCAGCAACCACCGCCCCCTCTAGTGAGGAGCTCCACCAACACCACGACCATGAAGTGAGCATTACTATCATTATTGTACATTGTACT
Source organism: Asbolis capucinus (assembly GCA_018249125.1). NCBI lineage: Eukaryota > Metazoa > Arthropoda > Insecta > Lepidoptera > Hesperiidae > Asbolis > Asbolis capucinus. The sequence goes on from DWJZ01007302.1 coordinate 779, forward strand.
AATGTAGCTGTGTCACGGACGGCCCCTCACTAGTGACCAGATGGTCATTCGTTCTATGTAGGTGTCTTCAAGACAAGAGAATAGCCTTCTTCTAACTTAGTACGCCACCTATACTTATTTATTTTATTCAATTAATTTTTTGACTATCTTTGTAAATTATTTGTAATGTTTTTTTAATCTTCGACGCTGCTTTGATATTATGATAATTTTAAAATGATAAAAAAGATATTTAAATTAAAAAATATATATATTAAACTCTTATGTAATGACATAAAAACAAAAAAAACTGATATAAAGTTTCCTTGTCATCTTACATTATGTATTCCTTTTGTAAGTTCCTTTGTTTGGAGCAAATTCTAAACTCAATACTACCTCATACGTATAAGTATAATTTAACGTTCTTATAATTTATTTAACCTTTTTTATTGCTACCCGATGGACAATTGAACCCTTACGGTCTGTTCAAAGCACTCAAAAGCATAAGTGTCATAAGCACATCTTGTATTAGGTACATCAATGATATTCTTTGTCAAGTGCTGGTGGAGTTCTGTTTTATTTTTGAAATAAAAAATTGCAAGTTACCGAAAGCTTACTGCAAACTGCAACCAAATTCATCTCTTAAACTGAATTTTCTAAAGAGCATTGATAATTATTTTACAAAATTTTTAGACTGTTTTGATCTGAAAAAATAATTCTCTTGGATATAGATTTCATGAAACCACACCTAGCTCTTTTTAACCATTTGATTTCTTCGATCAAGAATATACTACATGTCGACTTCCATACAAATTTAACACAAAATACTGTCTTCATGAATGGACACTAAATCTTCATTGAATTACAAAGAATAAGTTTCAAAAACACGTTTTACGTTCTCTCCGTACGACTCTACATTCCATCTAATTATACCCATTGTACATACTTGGTTATAACAATTAGTTTGAATACACTTTGTGGCATTGAGGAACGTGTTTACATGTTGGTTGTTTGAAACATACTAAACATAATACCAGCCCACATTTCAAGTGAGCTGGTATGTGAAGGGCTATATTTTTGTTTTATTATAGAGCGAAGTATAATTGCATACTTCTACATGTTTTCGGGTTCAAAACGGCATCCTACTAATATTATAAATGCGAAAGTTTGTGAGTATGGATGGATGTTCGTTACTCCTTCACGCAAAAACTGCCGAACGGTACTGAATTAAACTTGGCACAGACATATTTGTTCCCGTTTGATTGTAATCGAAGTGTCTTCAAAACAAAAGTGAATAGGTTATTACTAAATTAGTGCACTTTGTCATCGTAGACCAAATGCCGCTTACCATCAGTGGTCAAGCAAAAAACAAGTGGTCAAGCGGGTGAAGTCGCGGGCGGTAACAAGTATCTGCCACGGCATAGAGTTTGGCGGGAGTGTATTGATGATGTAAATGTTTGTCGCCAGCAGTGTGCCGCCCCAGGTGACGGCGACCATGAATGGCCACTCAACTACTCACTCCGTGGACAGTCGCAAAAGGCTCACGCCTATCCCAGACATCAATATAACTGGCAACCATACGCCGTATAAGGTAATTTTCAGTTTTATAGTTTGATTGTGTCGACCACGGAAAATAATAAGGGCGTAACTTTTATGAGTTACTCTAAAATGTGACGCCGTTATCGTTGGCGTTATTAGTGACGGAAAACAATAAGAGCGTACCTCTTATGTGTTAGTCTAGAAATTTAGAGAATGAAAACAATAATGAAGCAACTCTAATGAGTTACTGTAAATCTTCAGACTAACTTATATGAGTTACGCCCTTATTTTTTCCGACGTCGATATTTATAGTTGTGTTGTAATAATTGTAAAAATAAAAGTGGAGATAAAAATATAATTTTATTAATTTTACTCGTTAGTCCCGTTGCTATGGTCTATTCACAAGAATTTAAGAATTCAAGAGGGGTCCTCACGATTATCTCCATCTATCGTGAGTAACCGTTAGAGTTTTGCAAATTCTAGTATGGGAACGACAATGATGTTTTAAAAACAATGTTCGCTTGCAGGTCCAGAAGGCGCTGGTGGACAACACGATGGTGCCGTGCATCAACGCCAAGCCGTACCAGTACACGGAGCTGCTGATGACGCTGCCGGACCTCGCGAGCCACTTCTTCCCGCGCGTGTCGCTCACCACCTGCCGGGCGATGCTCGACGCCCTCAATCTGACGCTGTACAAGCCTAACTCGTTAGTGTTCACTTTGTACAGCTGTTTGTTTCCTGCGCTAAATTTTTTTGGCTTCTCAGAGATATGCGTGTTTAATTAAGTGCTGATGGTGATGTTAAAGCAAAGCGGAGCTATTTGTATTATAGGTTGTGGGCCTTGTTGAAAACTCGATTCGCTGGACGCTCCCGGTGTATTAGCGCGTTCCAGTGATATAGGAAAATTGTGTATACCAGAAAGAGTTAGGGAAACAGTAATTTATGGTTCTGTTATATTTGGGGATGTTTAAAAAATCACCAAATAACTTTGAAATTAACCTGAGTTAACGGGGGTTCCCAATTATAGCGGTTAGAAGTTATTGTGACATGGGATCGTAAATATTGACCATTATCGAACACTTATACATCACCTTATGGAAGAAGTCCCAAGCTCAATAGAAGATCAAAATTATTAGTAAGATTTGTTTACACCTCCCTTCCTCAGCACCCAGCTCCAAGTGCTCCGGAACTCTGGCAAGTGTAAGTCCGCTGCGGCCGGCGAGAACAGCCACGCGCTCGTCCAGATCCGCGACGTGATGCAGCACATGCCCCAGTTCAAGTACATGCTGCGCTCCGGTCTAGCGGCGGACGAGCACGCGCACGCGCATGCGCTGCAGCCGCGGCCAGCGCACGCGCACGCACACGCGCAGCCGTCGCATGCCAAGCGCGCGCGCGCCAACTGAGATATGCTGGACGCTGCGCGCGCAGTGTACGACGGTTGGGCCCCGCTGTTCCCAGAGTATTACCTCCAGTATGAGGAAGTGCAGTGAATAGTGTAAGATTACGGTTGTCTACGGGACGTTTTGTGTACGGTACAGTGTTGTCTCAAGTCTTACAATTCATCAAAGTGCACCTTAGCGCATGGGCCAAGTTTGTGATATTCGAGTGAAATAAAGGACGGATTGTATTCCAAATAGAAATTGCAAAAATCTACTTAATGTTATTAGGATTTAAAATGCTACGATTGTGTATTATCAAATTATTTCTAAGTGAAGTATTGCAGATAGCGGTGGGACATTGGACATTTCACTTATTAAGACTTGTTGAGAAGTGAAATTTTTATGTTAAAAGGGAGTTTCTATGGTTTAATAATGTGTTTGGTGGTATGTTATTTTGGCAATAAATGCGAAGAACATGGTCGCAGAACTGACAGTCATGATGGGACTGCATTTGGGTTGAGCTGTGAATTGTGCACAAGTGGAAAACTGGCTATGATGTAAAGAAGAAGGCTTCTGTTGGTGATTCTGAATGTTTCTGATATATGCGCTGAAATCACACATGTAAATAACTTGCTGCTTGTCAGTTGTATTCGATCAGGCAGTTTGGACAGTAAATAAATGGACATTTTAAAATGAGATATGTCAATTTTCCATAACTGTACAAATTGTATAGAAAATAATTTTAATGTAAATCTTGAAGATCTTACTTTGAATGATCTTATATTAACTATTTAATAGAAGACTGAAAATTTTATTTTTTAATTATTTCCTAGATCGAAGGGATGGGAGCATGGTTTAGTTGATTTTTGTATTTGTCTTTTTTTTTTTTAAATATAATTTGCATACAAGTTGTATATAGAAACGGTATTTGTGCACTGCATTTTATGCAGTACATTATTAGCAATATATAATAGTGGATAATACTAAATTATAATAATTGTAAGTCTCGAAATATCTCTTGTTACTGAAGCAATAACGTTTTATAAATTAATGTAGCTATGATGGATAGGAGCTTGACATATTATATTGTAATCTGTTGATGTCTTCCTGGCCTTCTGTCCACCGAGGGACCCGCAAGTGCTGTTGGATTATAGCTACTTGAACTCTCACTATATTCCTGGTGCAACATCCTTGCCATAACCCTTCCGGGTCCTATTGCATAAAGTTGTAAACCGAAAAGCTGACTAATTTGTTTGGTGACATGGTCACACTATTGATGTTTGATATGTTTGTCACAAATCTACAAATTTGGAATGTTTTTTTGGATTTCCAGTTTTATGAAATAACTCCCTGATCCTGCAGGTCCTCTCTGTACCAAGGGTGCAGTGCCCATATCCTCAGTTGTAGAATGAATACTTGGCATGCTGATTCAATCTTTTTCTATAACAGTGAACCATCTGGGAATTTTTTGTAAAATGCTTTTGTCTACAGCAGGCGCCTATATTACTTTCAGCATCTTTCGCAGTTATCTTTTGCGCGTTTTAAACTAGATCTGTTAAAAACTGACATTTTTCAATAATTTCTGGATAACTTAGTAACTGTATCTTGGGACATTTAAACTGAAATTAAATTTAAATGCATGTATCATTTAATTTTTGTAATATATTAGGTTGAATTGTAGTCAAGCACTAACTTATTGAGTTTATAAAAAATTTAAGTTACTAAGTTGACTTGAAGATAATGATTAGACAAAATATTGAGAACTGGGTTGTGACGTCACTGAATCTTTGGTTGTCAGTCCCATCATGTCATAGCTTCTTTATATACTCGTTCTGCTGTGATATCTTCAGATTCGATTTTGGCTTTCTGTTGGCACGTGAAGCATTCAGGTTGTTATCATTGGATTGCATTTGTTAAGCAAATGGAGGCCTTCAGATAGGTCATAGAATTTCATGAAAATTGGCAACTCATTAATCTGTACTGAGGCGGCGTGATGGAGTATGGTCTAGTAGGCCACTTCAGTCAGCATCCATTTTGTTTGTCATCGTATCTTATTGCATAGCTCTAAAACTTTAATTTCCTCATTGCAACTCCTTCGCCATCTCTGCATACCCACACATTTACAAATTTCCTATCCTCATATTTAGACCTTGGTCAGTTTCAGAGTTCAGGTGTGCCTTTCAAATGCACGACATGCGCGTTAGCTTTAAATGAAAATACGCTTAACAATATCATCACAATGCTGGAAATATTTTCACAAACATGGTCACATGGGTACTCTTTGGGATATATAAAACCCTGGTAACGGGATGTCAGAATTTTATTTCATAATGAAAGGTAAAATAATAATAAATAAATAAATAAATTAGTGTATAATGCTTAATTTATGAAGGCATTATCTGGAGTAAGACTATAAAAGTGTAAGTTGTATTTTATAAAATACATTCTTGCTTCATGATTAAGGAAAATTTATTGAGGTCAGGAAAATGTAATATTTGACACAAGATTGAATGTGTATGATAATAAAATGCAACATTTAACTTAAAATATAATATTGTCATAATGATGTACGTTTTATACCTATTTTCTACTTGTGTGATTAAGTTCTAGAACGCACATTTGATATGAAAATAATATTATTGTACACATAATATAATTTCATGCTGATATAAATTATTAAGTTATTAATTTTCAAAGTTATATAATTTTAAGAATGGAATTGTTATGTTGTCATATGAACACAATTTTGAAGACTAATGCATTTCTATTTAATGCCAGTTGTATAAAAAATACTGCACTAGAGGTCGTTAACTTCGGGCTTGATACTTACTAACATGTAACTTGTATCACATATTAAAGTTACAAGTTTGCGAGTTTTGACGGTATCCGAACTTATTATAAAATTCAATTTTGTGATCTTGCAGTAATTTTATCTGAAATGGAGCTATTCCTGGCCTTCCAGTGAGAGAATTGGTGTATAAAACTTTGTAACACGCAAAAGTTAACCAATAACACAAAAATATAGAATATTGGTTCCTATAGATAATGTTAGTTATATTGACGAAAGACAAGATGTCATTTTGTAGATAATGCAGCATTTTAACAACTTTGTTAATGAGAATCAGAAAGTTTGGTTAACATATTTACATAGATATTTTTTTACTGTTTCTGTGCGCAAATTAATAATCTCTTGAATTGTTGTAGTTAATTGATTTTCATTGTTGATTAATTGCAACCAGTATTGACGCACCATATAATTGTTGTAGTATAAGTCAGTCTCAATTTTCAAAGTACTTTGTGAATATTGAAACATTCATTTATTTGTTTTGAAATATAAACTTACATCTGTACTTGCATATGGTTGTGTCAAATACTAGATAGCCAAATCACATCTGAACAAATTATTATTGTGCAGATTCATCTGTTATACACTTTGAGCGGTTAGAGCTGCGTTAGGCCGATGGACAAGGATCGAACTTGTCTTGTTCCAAATTCAAGTTTGTTGGATTTGATAATAATTTAAAATACATGTGTCAATAAATAGTTTTTGACATAATGAGATCTTGTCTTAGTTTCAAACAGCCATTGAGGTGTTTGTAAATCTTCACAATTTATTTATTTTAAATGTAAAGCTAGAATTTAAGTTTTAAACGAAATTGTTAGTAAAGTTTTGTATCTCTAAAACGCAGAGCTGTGTATATTGTATGCTAAATTATTTATGATGTAGTCTCTCGAGACAGTAAGTCCTATTTGATATGTTGCAATAGCTCTACAGATTACATCGTGGAGCCATTGATTCTGTATTAGAAAAATAAAAGGATTCTTTATATGTCAAGTTTTTGATTTTATACAAATCTAATATGCAGATTTTTACAATGTACACCTCAGTGTAATAGCAATTTTGTAGATGTTTTGTGATACATTTGGAAAAATCAATGAGTTCCTATAACAGATACTTTCTATCCCTAGTCCAATAAAAGTTCATAGTAGGTACATTCTAGGAAAAGTTGTAATGAGGATATTATTTTAAATTAATTCACTTTACATTTTGGACTACCTACATCGCCAGTTACCATCAAGTGTGATTATACTGATTGTAGTCAATCTATGTTTAAAAAACTTGACTGTTGATACTCATTTTGTAGTTCAGACTATCTATAATTATTTGGATTGCTCACCAAGTTTCATCGTTTCTGCAGTGTGGCTTGGAGCATACAATGTAGGTAGATTTAATGTCAGGAGTCATACGATTTAGCGCTATTACAATCATGATCTTTTTGAATTTCTAGGTTTAGTAGAAATCGCTCTCGCTTCGCTTCTGAGGAATGAACACTAGATTGGATGAAAACTATCCAATAATACTTCTCTTCATATAAGCTACAAAGACAAGCGGTGATAGTCTAGTGGTTAAGAATTCGTACTCCTACTCGGGGGGGTTCCGGTTCGAATCCGAGGGCGCGCACTTCTGACTTCGGAGTTATGTGTGTTATAAAGCATTTAAATGTCACTCGCTATAACGGTGAAGGAAAACATCGTGAGGAAGCCTGCAGCTGGGGAGTTTGCAAAACTCAAAGGTGTGTGAAGTCTGCCAATCCGCACTTGGCCAACGTGTGGGACTATGGCCTTAACCTTCTCATTCAGAGAAGAGACCCGTGCTCAATAGAGGGTCGTGATGGGGTGTAAAATGGTCCAGTGGTTTCAGAACATCCATACAAATTTTAACAGTTTTCTAGGTTAAAAATTATGTTATATCAATTCTCGGGTTTTAAACTTCGCTTATACCAAGTTTCATCTAAATCTGTCCAGTAGTTTTGACGAAGGTCGAAGCGACAGAAAGTTAAAAAAAAAAGTTACGGTCTCTATATCAATAACAAAGCCTCTCTGTATCGAAATTTTCAAAAAATATTTAATATACAGAATTGACCTGTTACAGTTTTATTATTAGTATAGATGGCGCTAAACATGATTAACCCATCAATAGAACCCATCATAGAACAATTTATTTTTAGGTTTAATGGGCTAATTGTGAAATTTAATACCTGAGTTAATTTTGTTGGAATTCAAAAAGCAGTGACGCGGCAAGTCTACAGAAATTCCTTTGCCTAATAGAAGCCGATTCATAGATAAAAATTTGTTTGTCTTATTAATCTGTCAATGTCAATATTTTTGTCAAAGTTATTAACCAGAAACAAAAAACAATCTTATTTCCATTTTTCGATTCATTGTCTTGAATTTTTACTGTTTTCGAAAATTTTCGTCGTTTATAGATTAATATTTATCTACTCAAAAGAAATTGTAGTTCGGGGTCTACGATGAATACTGTTCCTTGGATTAACTTTGGTCATTTCATTTATCCCATTTTTGTAATCTCATAAAAGATCCTCCATAATTTTCATAACATTCATTTCGTTTTTGCTAATTATTTCATAATAATTAATGATAAAATTAATAATTTTAATATTACTCGTTTAAGATTAATTAGTATTTATTAAGAGTAGATTTAATGCTAGATTCATGAAGTAGGTTAGGTTTAAATATCGTCAGAATGAGTATCCAAGTATGCAGGGACCCCGCAGACGCTGTGGCTCTATACTTGCCGCAGAGTTTGTTTCTTAAATCGTATGCGAAGCTTAATATTTCTGTTCAGCTCCCCACTCACAAGGTGCATGGCAAGTCGATATCCAATTGGGAATTAATGGAGAAGTTACGGAAAATGATCCTACCTGATAGTTTTTCGCTGTTGAAAGTGATCAAGAGTAGTTCGGAAGTGATAAGATTTGATGCGGAGCTAGAGTCTCGTGAAAAGTTGGGGCGTGTGCTGGCGCGACTCGAGGACAGAGTGATTCAGTTAAACGACTATCCAGACCCTCTGCGAGTGCGCGTCATGGAGGCGAAGTCTGAGTTCCCCTCCCGGCACTCTTGGGATTCCTTCTTCCGTGATGCGAAAGACATGGATGAAATGAAGCCTGGTGAAAGACCTGACACAATACACATATCAAATTTGCCTATTCCATGGTTTGTGAACAATAAAGATAGGCATGATGACCCTCTGCCCTCTGAAAGCATATTCAAAAAGGTGTTTGAGAAATATGGTGATATCCGTCAGGTTGATGTGCCCATATCTGACCCATATAGGATGCAGATGAAGGAGGCCATGAGAGGTATTACTGTATCATCTCAAGATGCAGCATTGTTTTTTGAGGCCTACATTCAGTTTAGTGAGTATGTTGGGTTTGTGAGGTGCATGGACGCATTACGAGGATGTAAATTGTTGAGAAGGAAGGAAGATTTAGCTGAGTGGTGTTCAATTCATGTGGACTTTGATAAAACCAAACATATGACAGATGCTGCAGTGAAGCGCAGAGCAATTGTTAGAGAGAGATTGGCAAGTCGGCAGAGGGCAAAGGAGTTGGAGGAGAAAGAAGAAAGGGAAAAAATCTCTAAGAGAGAAGCGAGAGAAAGGTATTTTATTTCTCAGTTCATTATACAGTGTAAACTCTTTATAATGAAACTCAAGGGACTAAGCCTTTTTTATCAATATAAAGAATTATCGTTATATGGAGTGAATGACCAATATGTGTGTTAAGATATACCAACAGAGTTGGACTATAAATAGTTTGCATTGTATTTACTAAACCTATTTGAGAATATTTAATCATAAAAAAAATATATGCCAGTATGACATCTTATTAACATCCAACTAAAGCACTTAGAGATTAACCTGAAGAAATTGATAATTACGATAATTTTGCTATTAACTTTGAATAACAATACTATAGTTGAACAACCCTTTTACTAGAGGTACTACCCTACTGATATTATAAATGTGAAAGTTTGTGAGGATGTATGGATGGATAGATGAATGTTATTTGGCACAGAGATAAATTACCGTTGAGAATAACATATAAGCTTCTTGTAATAACATACCTACCATGCAGGCAAAGTCCCAGGCAGAAAGTAGTATAACTTATATAAAATATGGAGAAACACACTATTAAAAGTTTACATTAGCTATTTTGTCTGTTAGCAATACTATTATATCAAAATGTATTACTTTAAATTAACTCCTACATAAATATAATATTAAATGTAGACAAAATATCTTTCTAAATTAGAAAAAAGCAGATGACTAAATTCATTTCTTCTCTTGTTGTGTATTGTCAATGCTATAATTCAATAACTACTACCTTTTTCTATGGGGTGTTAGGAACAATTGTAGTGTAGAAAATTGCATGTGCCAATATTAGTTATCCCATCAGAAATGCTAGTTTTTTTAAATTTTCCCTTTCAGCCGAAAGGAAAGATTTTCACAAGTCATTTTTCACTCTTTAAGACTTAAATCAGAACGAGCAGAGCGGGAAAAATTAGAGAAGATGAGGGAACGAGAGGAGAGGCGGAAGAAGAAGCAGCTAGCAAAGCTGATGGAGAGAGATGACGTGGATCTCAACAAGCAAGTAGCTGAGGAGCAACACAAACTGCTGAAAGTGCAGAAGAAGCTGCAGGCTATAAGACTGATTGAAGAATTATTCAAGCGGATTGAGGTTTGAATATATTTTTTTGTTTGTTTTGCAAGGTATGCACACATTTTAATATTGCTACCCACAACTGTCCCACTGCTGGGCGTAGGTCTCCTCCTATGCTATGTGAGATTCAGGCTGTAGTCCTTCCTAACCAAGTGCAGATTGGTAGACTTCACATATTTTTGAACTTATTGGGCAGCTGTCAGAACTTTAGGCTTCAGTATGCTTTTTCGGTTATATCAGGTATTTCGGTTATATATCGGTTCTATATGCTATGTTATAGGTACTCACGATATGTTTTTCCAGTTGCATAGAAGAATCGTGAGTATCCATAATGTAGTGTAATATAAATAATCTACCACAAGGGGAGTTCAAAATCATGTAAAAACATAAAACATATGTAAAAACGCGCAATCTCGCTCAATTTCATGTAAAAACGATTTGAATCCGACTTCTACTATTATGTAAGTATATAAATACTAATTTATTTATTTAACACTTTATCACACCCTAAGAAGAGGTACAAAAGTTGGGCTTAATGCTAAAAGTATTCTTTACCAGCCGATCTTTAGGATAAACAAACAGACAGTGAAGGACTAATATATAAATGCAAAGGTTTGTGAGTATGGATGAATGGCTAGATGTTTTATCCTCTTTCATGCAAAAACTACTGATTTATTTATTTAACACTTTATTGTTTGCACACCATAAAGAGCTCCAAAGTACCCACAAGAAAAACAAAAGAAGGGGGGGCCTTATCGTTTTAAACCAATTTTTCCAGGCAACCGAGTAACGAAGAGACAGCATGAATAGATAAATGGGTGTAGGCGAACATAAAGAATTGATAATACATACATACTAATAGCGTGGCAGGATAATCATTAAGAAAATATAAGAAGTTAATAAGTAAATAAATAATAAATATCTTTGGACAACTCACACAAGGCCATCTGACCCCAAACTAAGCGTTAGATTGTGCTATGGTGATCAGACAACTGGTAAACCTACATATATACTTTTAAATACATACTTAAATAAATAATT